>JASCQY010000302.1:11596-22649 GCA_030264315.1 Sardinella tawilis | reverse complement strand
GTGTGTGTGTGTGTGTGTGTGTGTGTGTGTGTGTGTGTGTGTGTGTGTGTGTGTGTGTGTGTGTGTGCTTGTCTGTGAATGCGCGCATTCGTGCAAACGTATCCCGTGGTGATTACAAGTGTGTTTGTGTTTGTGTCTCCCAGATTTCTCCGAGAGGACGAGGAAGGCAGCAGTCATTAGGCAATGATTCCCCATGAAGCCAAGAGAAGGCTTCTTCACAGCAGGTGCTCCTCTCCACACTTGTCACTGAGGGCCAGGCCTAGCGGACCCTGAAACGCCACAAGCAGTGCGAAAAACAAACTGACACAGACACAGTGCGAAAGAGGAAGTGTCATACAGAGACAAAGAGAGCGAGAGAGAGAGAGAGAGAGAGAGAGAGAGAGAGAGAGAGAGAGAGAGAGCTCTAACGATACCAGGGACGGGACTAACTCTCCACTAGTCTAGCACAGAAACACCACCACCACAGCCCAAACCGAAGAGGAGGAGGCCACCATGAAGTCGAGCCAGGAGCGCAGTAACGAGTGCCTGCCGCCCAAGAAGCGGGAGCTGCTGGTGCTGGAGGAGCGGGCGCTGGCGGCCGTCGGGGAGAGCCAGCGGGGGGAGAACCTGGCCTGGCTCGCCAGTGTCGCCAGCATGGCCTCGCTGGCGCCAGTCGGGGGGAACCAGGGCAACGCCGGCGTTGGGAACGGCACCGTGGAGTCGCAGAGCCCCTCGCATGAGATCCTGTCCGTGGTGACCGAGTTCCATCCCTCCCTCGCCGCGCCATCGTCGTCGCCACTATCGCTATCGTCATCATCCTCGTCGTACGCCTGCTCTTCATCCACTACCTCCGTATGCAGGGGAGCCCCGCAGACTGGCCACCCCGCAGTCCTCTCGACTGGGCTGACCCAACCGGCCGGGACCGTCCAGTACGCCCCACTGCCCCCCAACCTCCAGCTCATCGGGCCCTACACGGGCTACATCTCCTCCCAGGTGCTGCCTTCGGCACCCAGCCCCGCTGCCACCGCCCCGCCGCCACCGCCACCACGGCCCCAGGCTGAGGCGTACGTCACGGCCGTGGTCTCTCAGGCCACTTCCAATGGAGACCACCACCATCACCAGCACCACCATCACCACCAGCACCACTCCCAGCAGCAGCAGCAGGGGACGGCCACCATGGGAGCAGCGACGCTGGCCGTGTCCGGAGGAGTGACCTCGCCTGTCCCTCAGCTCACCCAGCCCTCCACCCAGTGCATCCAGCTGGACGGCTCCTCACTGGGGGTGTCTGTGACCTCTCCGACGGCCCAGCTCCCGCTGCACCTGCACCCCCACAACGCCACGGTCCTCACGCCCCACACCCTCACCCTGGGCACGTCCCAGCTGCTGGTGCACTACGCCGACGCCCCTCCAGCCAAGCTGGCGGACGGGGCCCAAGCTCGGGACATCTACAACGGGGAGGTGGCGGAGACGGTGGGCGCAGGGAGACAGGCGGCGGCGGCGGCGGCTGGCAGCGTGGTGAAGGTGGCGCCGATGGTGCATGAGAACGACCCGCGGCCGCAGGCCCAGGCTCAGGCTCAGGCCCAGGCCCAGGCTCAGGCTCAGGCTCAGGCCCAGGCTCAGGCTCAGGCTCAGGCTCAGGCTCAGGCCCAGGCTCAGGCCCAGGCCCAGGCCCAGGGCTTGGCTAGCCTGGCGGCTCGGACCCAGGTGCTGCTGCCGGCAGAGTACGCTCAGGACAGCGCCGCCCTGCACACCTCCCTCATGCTGGTGCCCAGCAGCGCGGCCGACCTCCAGCGCAGCCTCAGCAAGGACCTGGCCGCCCTGCCCCGGGCCGAGAAGGGGGGCATCTGCCTGGGCAAGCCCATCTCCAGGGACTCCCGGGACTCCCGGGGCTCCACGCTCTCGCTGTCATCTCTGGAGAGCCTGGCGTCGCCGGCGCCCACCCTGTCCCCCCATGCCATCCTCCAGACCTCCCACGCCAGCACCCAGGAGATGGCGCCGGCTGGCATCTACTCTGCCACGCCGCTGCCAATCATCGGCTACATCTCCGGCGGGACCACGCAACAGCCCGGGGGCTACCATGGCAACCTGACACAGCACCTGCTCATTTCGGGCAGCCCCTCGCTCCTCATACCTGTCAGTGCGGGGGCGGGGCCAGTGGAGGGCGAGGCCACGCCCCGTGCCATTGTGACCGCCCCCTCAGCTGTCGTGTCCGTCTCCTCGACCAATCCCCAAGGGTCTGTGGTGCAGGCCCCTCTGGCTGCCACAACCCACGCCTATGTGAGCCCCATCCCCATTACAGCCGCCATGCCCGACTCTGGGGCGCCGCTATCGGACAGCCAGCAGAACCAGCACGTGGTGCAGGTGTCCCCACAGCAGGCCCATGTGGTCCAGCTCCCTCCGCCGCCGCCGCCGTCCCCGGCCGCCACCTCCACATCACCCTCGGCCTCTGCCTCCCTGCCTCCATACTTCATGCGAGGCTCCATCATCCAGCTGGCCGACGGCGAGCTGAAGCGCGTGGAGGACCTGAAGACAGAGGACTTCATCCAGAGCGCGGAGGTGAGCGGCGACCTCAAGATCGACTCCAGCACCGTGGAGCGCATCGACTGCAGCCAGACACCTGATGTGGTCGTCATTCAGTTCTCAGTCGGCGAGCACAAATCACAGGTGAGAGCTGGCTTCTCTGAAACCCTACTAAACTCATATAAGCATTGAGTATGGGCCTGAAGCCTGAAGCATTTGTAATCAAGCTTCTTGTCTGAAGAGTCTCTAGAAATAGCTTTTCAAATGTAAGCAGCAGCCTTGGAGTGCAGTCTCACCTTTTTTTTTTTTTAATCTTTCAGACATATTTGATTTTTTTTATTTTATTAGAAGTACAGTATTTTTGACCAAAGATGTCAAATAGATTCTTAATAGATGAATATCCTCACAGCCAAATGTATTCCTCAAATGTTTTGCTATAAAACCAACATGCTAAAGCTAGCGCTCTTCTTCCTCCTGTGGCCTACAGATGCTAGCACTCTGTTTCACTTTGTGATCAGCTGTTCTCTATTTTAGGTGTAGACTGGCGTGCTAAGCAGCTGTTATGTACCAATGCTAATTCAACCAGGCTAATCTATTTGCTCACTCCATAATTATGTGTCCCCCTAAGGTGGAAACCCAAACAAGGCTGCGCTCAGGCTAATGGCTATCTTATTTGCCCCTCAGGTGAGAGTGGAGGTCCTGGTGGAATACCCGTTCTTTGTCTTTGGGCAGGGCTGGTCCTCCTGCTGCCCAGACAAAACCACCCAGCTCCTGGAGCTCTCCTGTGCCAAGCTCTCCGTGGGCGACGTCTGCATCTCCCTCACACTCCGGAGCGTGAGGAATGGCTCGCTGAGGAAAGACCAAACCACATATCCCGTGGGCGTAAACAGCCTCTCCGACCCCACCACACCGGCCAAGGCTGGGGGAGGAGGGGGAGGGGGACCACCCAGAGATCAGGAAGCCTCACGAGAGGGCCTGGCAAACGGCCTGAGGTTAGTCAGTCAGCGCGTCTCTGGAAGCGGGTCTGGAGGAGAACCAGGGAGTGGAGGTGGGGAGCCGCAGCAGCAGCAGCATATCAGGACGATCCAGATCCACCAGACTCTGGTGGAGAACGGCAGGAGGGGGGAGTCGAAGGGGGCCAAAGTTGCCATGGAGACCTCCGGGGCCCCAGAGAGGCCGGCAACCAGCCGCAAGAGGCGGTGGTCCGCCCCGGAGAAACGGGAGGCAGAGCGACAGTACGAGGAGACGCCTCCCGACGCCACGCTCCCCAAACTTGCTTTCATTCCTCAGGAGGTCAAAATCAGCATCGAGGGGAGGTCAAGTACTGGGCGTTGAAGACTCTCGCTTGAAGTGTGGAGAGGGACAATGGAAGGTGTAAAAGGAATTAAAAAAAAAACATTAAGTTCTTTGTGTTTGTGATTAATATACACGTAAAAAAAGACATATATGAATATAAATATATATATTTTTTCCTTTCTATCCTAATTACTGTAACTTTTGCTCAATTTACACAGTATTTACTTCTCCGACTGTTGCTTGGTTTTGTAACCACACGTAGACCTCCTTGGGAGTGACTTGCACAGGGAATCAGATAGGCATCGGGGAGAGAGGTACAGTTGGCATGGAGGCGACCAGTGCATACTACTGCGTTTCGTACTGGATGATGATGTCCAGTCACAGTTTGTTTGTTTTTTTGTTTTGTTTTGTGTTGTTGTTGTTTTCTTGAACGTGAATGTGTATTTCTCCCCCACTATGCCACAGCGCAGACAGAGAGGCAGTTTCCAATCCATCCTGTCACTGCTCTGTTCTCTCCATCCTATCGCTTTCCGTACTGATAGAGAGATGGAGGACTGTCATGGCTAACATGTTTCTTAGCATATCATTCACATTGGCTTTCTACATGTATGACAAGCAACCATTCTTGTGGTTGGATTCTTGTGAGGGAGCATGCTAACTTGCTAGCTAGCCATAGCGAGGCATATTTCATACAGACAGACCGGGAGGAGATACTAAGGAGCAATAACAATTCAGTTTCAATTCAGTTTCAACCACAAGGTCAGTAAAGTGCAGTTAACATTACAGGTGACTATTTCTTATCAGAAGTAATGTTTCAGAGAAGTCATATTGCGTCATAGCCTACTGGTCCCAAAAGCAGATGCCAACTCTGTGCCCAGGGAATAAAAGCCTGATCTTAATGTATCCGGTGCCCGGCTGTACAGAAAGGTGCACACCCTGGGTAGTAGCACTTTACTCAACACAAAGCATACTTGTGGATGGAAAACACCCACCTCTGTTTTGTTTCCATGGCAACAGGGCGTGTTAGTGAGAGTTGCATGTGATGTCAGCGTTATCCTGTCTATTTCAGGCTGTCCTGGGTGACCTCAGACACATTTAATGCTCATTTCTACATCCTAGGCTGTGTCTGGACAAAGCTAGGCTACTTGGCCTCCTTCATTTGACAGCAGAGCAGATCTAGCAGATGCTACTTACTTGACTTAACTTGCAGGTCCAAGAGAAGTTTTCTTTTAGTTTCAGAGGGAGTTGGGGTTCTGTAGGTGAAACATGAATGTAAGGTGCTGTCCATTCTGGCTTGTGGATACTTGACTCCTCACTGCTCTACCTACAAGTTGCAACACTTGTCTTTGAGAAATGAATTCAAAAGCTCTTGTGCTAGTGATGGTTCAGCAGTCGGAAGGGCCACATTTTCTACAAGTGGAATGCAGCACCGCTAGCAGGAGGCCTATGGATGAGGAACTGTTTCCACTAATCACAGGCTTTCTGCTCTTGTGAATATGAGCACAATATGCGGCTCCTGAGAGTAGGTTGAAATGGATGACCACAGCATGAACAGAAACAAGGACATGCCAACAGGGCGCCATGTCTGTTCAGAGAACTTCCCTCTTCAGCTGTGGATCAGCTGGGGCTGGAGGTCAGACCGATTCTTTTCAAAGGGAAATATTATTTTGCTCTAAATAAATCAGGCTGATTTATGTTAACCTTCAATTTAGTGTGAGCATAATCAAACTTAAGTAACCATGATTTATTTTATACTCGTATAGTGTCTTGTGTAGTTCAAAGAAGCTTCTCACTGGTTGGATCTGTAATGTGCTTTAGGGTTACTTTCTGTGTAAGAGGAGCTCCCCACACAAACACCAGGCAGTAGCTAGCACTGCTGCATGGTCTACAAGCAAAACCATTGAAAGGAAAGCTACCAATAAACATTTCAAAATGTAGCCAATACCACAAGTCTGTTGTGTACATTTTGATAACAGAAATGGTATGGAATGCTCTCTATTCAGACTTGTAATGTATAATTTTGTAAACTTTTTTCCTTAGCCGTCCACAACCTCTGGCTACAGATGCAGATTCATCATGCGCTGCACAGATTGCATAACCTCTGACTAAAGTAGTCTTTGAGACTTGCTTGGAAACACAGCCCATCTGTGTGTGTGTGTGTGTGTGTGTGTGTGTATGTGTGTGTGTGTGTGTGTGTGTGTGTGTGTACGTGCTGTGTGTGAGAGAGAGTGTGTGTGTGTGTGTGTGCGCGTGCTGTGTGCTTACAGTGTTGGATAGAAACAGAGAGAGAGAGAGAGAGGCTCGCTTGTCAAACTGACAGATGCTAGTGCAATGTGCTATTGGTGCACCATGGATCCTCTGGGTCTGTCTCTGTGAGCTGAGTGTCTTTAAGGAGCTCATCATGGCTACATAAGTGGCTATCCATAAATCTGCTTCATGACCCCAAACCTGCCCCTGTGTCTCCCTCCCTCTTCAGTAGCCACATTATGTGACGATACTCAACATGTCACTGGACGGACAAGCATAGCCCACTCGTGTCGTCATGGTGTCATACTGTATGTAGGCCTACCAAAAGCATTGGCCTTTTTAGCATCAGAAATTAGCATGTTTAAAGCTCTGTTTCCCCCTTTCTTATGCACAAACTGCTCTCTCTCTCTCGTACATGTTCTAAATGTACAGTACACTTGTGTGCAATAATGTGCTTTGGTGTGATACAGTCGAATTCATCACACAATCC
This sequence comes from Sardinella tawilis, assembly GCA_030264315.1. Lineage (NCBI taxonomy): Eukaryota > Metazoa > Chordata > Actinopteri > Clupeiformes > Clupeidae > Sardinella > Sardinella tawilis. Next base: position 16,117 of record JASCQY010000302.1, on the reverse strand, counting down.
CGTATTGTGTTAGAGCATTCTTGACGTCATTCTCCTGAATTTTGCGATTTGCACATCTAGTTTGATGAAATGTGTATAGAGTCTGCCATGTAGCCTGTATTGCTATCTCAAACTATGAGCTCAGTGTTAGCCATTAGCATTTCGGGGTCACTAAGGTCGTCGCCATAGTAGCACTTATTTAACCAGTGTCAGATCATCTGCTCTCAGTCAGTGCTCCTACAGTGAGTGTGTTCAGTGTAAGTGTGTGAGTAAAATCCATAATTTTAGATCTAACTCAGGGTTGGTGTGTGTATGCCTGTGTATATATGTCTGTGTGTGTGTGTGTGTGTGTGTGTGTGAGAGCAAGAGAGAGAGAGAGAGATACAAAAGGAGTGTGTGTGTATGTCTCTGTGTGTGTGTAATTGTGTATGAGAGATATAGAAGGAGTGTGTGTGTGTATGTGTGTGTGTGTAAGAGAGAGAGAGAGACAAAGAAAGAGAAAGAGAATGAGAGAGCATTTGTGTTCCACTGATATATTCTCCCATGTTCGATTCAGCCATTGGTTCAACAATGTCCACAGCTGGATGTATTTTTTAGAAAGCAAGTTAATGACAAGTTAATAAACACATTGTTTCTGTGGGGACCATGCTAAATTGCACATGCAATCCTTTCTTGAATAAATAGTGACGATTATGCACTTTCATAATGGGAAACAGTCTCCTGTGACTTGGGAGGCTTTGCCATTTCCTGATCACTTGTTTATTATCAGCTGAGTTCAGTGCGAGTGGACGAGATAGAAAAAACAGAGAGAGAGAGAGAGAGAAAGAGAGAGAGAGAGAGAGAGAGAGAGAGAGAGAGAAGGATAAATAGTTTGAGAAAGGCCAACCAAACCAGGATACATCCTTCTGATTATTGTGTTGTTTTTTTTGGTGTTTTTTTTTTTCCTAAATAGTGAACTACATTCCCAGTGACAGGGAAACTGACTCTGTCTTCATATCATATTGTTGGTCAGCGGAGAAGCATTTTATGTCTTGATGTTTGATTACAGAAGCACAGGTGTGTCTTTCAATCTTGTGTATTTCTTTAAGAAAAAAAAAGCTGATGGTGATATTGTCAGTCTATGGCATTCTTCACGTGTTTGATACGACTCTGGCAGTGGATCTATCACATGTTGTACATGGATCTATCACATGTTGTGGCGTGTTCGCCCCGCCGCGTCCTTTGCTGACTCGGCAAACACAGATGAAGTGTGGTGTGTGTCGGTGTGTGGAATGTAAGGCTGATTTCGGCATTTCTCAGCATCACTGGCTGTTAACAGGACCATTACTGAACTGTTTGTGGCAAACTGCCACCCTCACACGCTCAGGCTGACTGGCCTACTGACTGTTTCATCGCCTATTATTATTATTATTATTATTATTATTATTATGATTGTACAGGTCCTGAAAGGAATCTGTGTAATGATAAAAAAAAATAATGAAAAATATTGTTCCATGAAATTGAAACTAACATGAGAATCAGTGCAATCCCCAAATCTATATATTGATATTCCTCTTTTATTTCCCCGGTTCTCTCTGTACTGTGGAACATGGGCAGCATGTATCTATCCAAAGCGGTGTTGGGGAGCCTCTAGTGGTCATGTGCTGAAACGATATGCTCCTTTGTCTCTCCAAGTTGCAGGATCTGGTCAGAACACATTGACTTTGCAGTGTACATTTGGAATATGCAGTCAGCAAACCCAGGCCGCAGTAAAGCTCAAGAAGATGGGTAATTGCCATTGTGGGTTTGAATGGAGGATACATATTTACGTGTGTTCATTTTATGTGTGAATGCCCCAAATTCTGAATGTTGTATCTGTTCTTATTCTCTTTCTACCCCCAATAATGCTAGAAAAGAGTGGTGACTATATCTTCATGAGAGACTTTGTGACCCTCTGTTCTCTAAATGTGGGGTGTCTACGTGTAAAAAGCACTCCAGTCTGTTCAGTGGTCCCTTTCTTTGCTGGTGCTTGCATTGTTTTCTAGTTAGAGATGCTTTCATTTGAATAAATTTGATTTGAAAACAAGCTTTTTTGTGGTGTGTTATTGATGCTCTATAATAATGTCAAACACGTTGGTCCTTGTTTTTTTTTTTTTTTTTTTTTTTTTCCTGAAGTGATTAAAAAGCTTTAATAGTCCCATGGAACAGCTACTGGCATAATTGGACTTCTATATTTGTGCTTGAGAGACATTATTATAATTATATATAATATCATATATTATAATTATGTTATTGCCAGACAGTGTCAGAACTGTGCAATAGGGTCTAGCCTTTCCTTGTGTGTGTGTGTTCTACACCAGATGACCGAAAACTGCCACCATGAAGACAGGTTATTTAAACAGATGTACAGTAATGATATGAATATTCTCTCTATTGCATGTTGTTTTTACAGTACATTGTGGTTTTAACTATTCCCAAATCTATCACATGGCTGTAACGGCCACATACTGTTGTTTTATTCACAAGGGATGTGCTTTAGGTTGTTAGACCCTCATCAGGCAGATGAAAGTCTAACGACCAAAAGCTTGTTCAGGTAAAACGATTTTTTGCACCTGAATAAGACCTGAAGTGTGCGGCTTATTCTCTAAAGATACAAAATCCTGCACCTCACACGGATGAGCGGTGATTCTTTACTTTTTTATTTTTTTACTCCTTTTACTTTTTTACTAAGGGTCCATTTTCCTTTTCCCTTTGAAAGACTGTGTCAGGAAACCACAATAAAATCTGACGATTGGCCTTAATTAAACTAGTCATTAAATTGTGGGTGTAACAAATAAAGTTAATAGTAGGTCGAGTCATATTGACATTGCGAAAGAGAGTAATATTAGCATTGTGAAAGAGAGTACAGTAATATTAGCATTGTGAAAGAGAGTAATATTGACATTGTGAGCCATTGTGACTCACACCTCTGCACACACTGACACATGTCTGGGCACTACAAAAACAGGTCATAGAAGTAGATGAGTTCTAGCACTTTGGTTTACCACACTGTAATAATAGTAATAATAATAATAATAATAATAATAATAATAATAATAATAATAATAATAATAATAATAATAATAATAATAATAATAATTATTATTATTATTATTATTATTATACATGGGTTTTATATAGCACTTTTCTAGGTACTCAAAGACGCTTTACAGAAGAAAAAAGAAAAATAATGTACTGTATGGAGAATGCATAGATCATAGCCAGGTAGGCAAGACAGCTAGGATAGACTTTCAAGCTATAGAGTAGCCTACATAAAAGCTGGTTGATTAGTTTTGGATAATGATTGACTGACAGCCAGCTCTGTGGTAGCATACAGTAAGTGCATTTTGACCCCCGAGAGTCCTGCCCCCATGCCCCACTGACTTGCAGCTGTGTGAACCTGGTCTGCCGTTAAGACTCCCAGTAAGTCGCACTGAGACACTGACCCCCAGGGCAAGAGCTGAAGCGTTACGTAACGGCCTCAGACGCATGCAGGTTATATAATGTGAGCCCAGTGCATACGAAGAGGCCTCCACAGTGGCCAGCTGAGAGACAGGCAGCCGGCTGAGGAGGCCGCCCCGCTCTGGGCTGAGTCTGCCGAGAGCCTCCTGAATGCTCATGTCTGGCCTCAAGCCTAAGGGGGGCGGTGGTGGTGGTGGGGGTGAGGGGTGGGCTCTGTCGGTGCGTATGGATGTATGCATGTGTGTGCACGGGGCCTCTCACAGCCCAGAGAACATTTTGTGCTTCTGCCCTCCCAACTCTGTTAAGTTACACCCTGTCTCTTTGTTCTCCGTTTTCCTCCCTCAGTCAGCGCAGCTGTCTCTCTGACACTTCTAGGCCAAGAATCTGTCAGTGAGTGATCAGTAACCAAGTATGATTACTGCCAAGACCATGTTTTAAATGTATGAATAAAAAACTCAAAGTTCTTACCCTAAGATATCCAGGAAAGTGTCATTCTGTGTTGGGGTTTCAGTGGCCACTTCTAAAACATGGTTTTAACTTAGCTGCCACTTCCTCCATGTCAGATGAGGCTTCTCTGCACTAAAGCAACCTGAGGACAGAATGGAGCATGCTACTGTACTGTACTGTGAGTTGGCAGGAGTATGTTTACAACATAGAAGTCTACTTTATTATTTACAAACAAGGCCCAGAAATAAACAAAACGCTTTCTATTCTATTCTACTAAGATTCTATTAGTGTCCAAACTAACAGGTCTCTCCAATAGACATACAATAGTAACTAACTACTGTAAAAGTAAGTCATTGTACCTCTATATGGGTAAGATTTTAAAACAGTGGTTATTTCCACATTCCGTGCCCAGGAAGTCAAATGGGAGAATAGTACAGTATGAGCATTTCCCTATGGTTGTACAATATCTCTGAGCATTTGCATTAAGCTTTTTTTCTATTTTATAATGTTTTCTAATATGATTTTCCTATTTAAATTTCTGCCTTCTGGCAAGAGGTACAGGAGCCTCAGCTCCCGCACTACCAGACTCACCAACAGCTTCATCCACCAGGCTGT
>JASCQY010000300.1:13186-26073 GCA_030264315.1 Sardinella tawilis | reverse complement strand
ATGGGGCGGGGGGAAGGGGGAGGGGGGTCCCTGCGGTCCGTCAGGGATCTGCCACCATGGCCGCGATGCTACAGCGGCCTGTGCAGGCAGACAGCACAGTATGTACAAAGTATGCATGCGTTTTCCTTTTTCCTTCCTCTGGTACCGTCCACTCAGCCTTCATCAACTTGGTCTCCAGTCTTTAGTGATTCTAAAAATTACAGATGCGTCACAAGAAATGACTGAGTGCTCCTTTCTGACAAGTGTCCAGTCTTAAAAGAAAAAAAAAAAATAACTTGAGTAAAAAGATATTCATTGCCTCCTCACCACTGACTGTAAACAACACAATCAGTGGTAACAACTGGCAGAGAATTATACACCTCCCTATTTGGACTGTGTGTGTTTGTGTTTGTGTGTGTGTGAGTGTCTGTGCGTGTGTGTGGCTATCTTGCCAGAGTGTACATATTGAATGGACGTACTGTATATAATAAAGTAAAGAGTTAGTGTTTCTGTTCTGAAAGAATTTGTAAGTCTATTTATGTACATAACCAGCCTAGGTATCTGCATGATTTGCATGTGACTGCATTACTTGTTTGTGTGTGTATGTACTGTATATGTGTGCGTGTGCGTGTGTGTGTATGTTTGTGTGTCTGAAAGACAGAAACGCAGAAAGGGTACTGGTTGGTCTCAGTCTGTGTGTGTGTGTGTGTGTGTGTGTGTGTGTGTGTGTGTGTGTGTGTGTGTGTGTTGGCCTTATAGCAAGGCTTTCTCAGCAGTGTACTGGGCCTGCTGTCCCTCGGAGGGGGGAGGAAGGCTCTGGGTGGTGGCGGCGCTGTAGTTAGGGGCCTGGCCCATCCCGGCGGGCCCGCTGGGGGGGTTCTGATAGGACACATCAGCGGGCGCCATGTTTCCTTGGTTGGGGCCATAGACGGCAGGCTGGGACATGTACATGTGCACATCACTGAGGAAAAAATACAAAAACAAATGGAAGGGAGAATGATGAAGGCGAGTGTCATCTTTTTGCTTTCACACGTGTCACAGTTTATAGACAGTATATCTACAGAGGAATTCCAAGACCATCTGAGCGTCATTCAACACAAATTCATTAAACCGCTTAACATCAATCTAGAAGACAGAATTGGTATTTGTGAGCCAACGTGTTGCTGAGAATGGCGATAAAAAGCCACACCTTTTGTGTGCATCGTCAGCCAGCAACACATTAGCAACATCATGAGTGCAGCGTCACTGATGGCGACATTTCGTTCACAATTTATGTAAATGCCTGGAAAACGTGTATAAAACTGCTGTGCCAATCAGCAACAACAGCTGATGTACAGACCGCAAACCCACACTGACTGTGTCAGTCCTGTCTGTTCGTGTTGAAGCGTAGCGATGAGTACCTCGGGTTTGGTTGGCCTGGCATGGGGGCTCCGCCCTGGTTTAGGGAGGCGTGCTGCTCCATAGGCACACTGTAGCCCTGAACTGCTGTGCCACCCATAGCATACGACCCTGCTGGGGACTGGCCTGGGTACACCTGCGCACAGCAAACAAGGCATGAGAACGCAAAGAGTTATTACTTTCTTAGCACTTTATATTACTTAGTTATCACTTTTTAATTTGGCACATGAACAATCACTACTCGAACCAAAAATAAGCGGCCTTTCCAAAACTGGCCTCGACCTTTGCCCTTCACACTTTCACTTTGTTTGTTTGTTGTTCGTGTGAGGGTCCGCCACATCAAGCGTCATACGAAACAAATTTAAGGAGTTACGTGCGTAGAGAGAGGTACTCAAGACCCAAGTCAAACAGTGTCAACCAACTAGTTCTAATATCCATCCATGGAAATCAGCGAGCCTTGTTAGGCACTAATTTCCTACCTGTTGGGAAGCATTGGCAGGCTGCTGCATGTAGTACTGTTGACTCTGGAGTTTCGCATACATGGCGTACACTGGGTCCTCGTTCATGAGTTTGGCGTACAGGGACAGCGCTTCCATCACCTTCACGTTCAGCTCAGACAGCTCAGAGTGCTTCCTGCAAACACACAGGGGCACAAGGACACCACGACGCAGTTAACACAGACACGCCAATAGCACTTTGTACTGTCGATACTGCTATGAAAAAAATAGATGTTGTATAATAACAAATCCTCTATAATTAATGTCTTGTCTTGTGCGTTCATCATAATTTGTGGGAAAAAAGTGCCTCTCTCTTGGAACACAGCACCTGTCAATGTCCTCCAGTTTCTGATCAATAAGCGGCCCCATCTGATTACAAGCACCTAGCGAAGCAAACAGAGCACTTTTAGCATAATACATACATAATGTGAAGTACACAAACAACATTAAACAAGCTGGGTCGACACTAGAAGAATTATGTCCTGATTGGACAAAACCTATTTTTCTCTATTTTACGTGCCTTGAGGCTTTTTATCTTACCCTCCAGCTGCAGAAGCTCAACAGGGTCTGACTGGTTATCTGTTGGGTCTGCACTCTGGATCATCTGCAACAGCTGGTCCATCTTCTCCTGAAAAGCACAAGTGAAAGTACAGTTGGATACCCAGGTCTTCATATACACAGAGCTTTGGCATCGACCACCTCAAAGGGATAGTATTTTACAAGGCAGTTAATTTTCCTTTCGCTGTGAATATAATAACATCCAAAACTTGTGGTAATGGTTACCTAAACAACAACTTGGGACATGTTGATAGTTTATAGGCATTGAGATCATGTTACAATCATTCCTTAAAGACTTAAATCCAATCATAGCGCTGTTATACGAGCTTGGTGAGTGTTGTCGAAAGCAAGGCAAGTGAAAGAATTCGGAACATAGACCAAATAGCAAACACAAAAACAAAAGAGAAAGGGAGTTCACTTGTTCCATTGAATAAGTGTAAGCACAGCATTCACCACTCACCACATGTTGTTCTAAATTATTGAATACTAGCTCAGAGCCATTGCTTTAAAGGAGTACACCACCACCAGGTGAAATTGAGTCACTCCCCGCAGTCCCTAGAGTTGGATAAGTGTGCAAAAGCGTTTTGTAGCCGACCCAGCCAATCTGGAAACACCTTGTGACCTTTATCTTAGCATAGTTGCTGCAAAGTGGTTTGTCCCACTAGTAAATTGAAAGTGGATTCAAAGTACATAAAAGTGAATCAAATAACCCAAGATTTTTTCTAATTATTTCTTGTGACCTATACATTCACATAGAGTACAGTACAAATATCAATGCAAATCAACACGAAGGGATTTACTAAGATAATTTGGATTTGAAACTATTTTCGGGCAAAGCACTGCTGCCAGGCGCAAAGACACCACGCAGAACCTGAAATCATGGAGTTACAGGTTGATAGACAGTAAGGCTGTTACATTAGTAGTTAGTAGTTACATTAGTTAGTTTCACATCAAGTTTCACATAGTTTCACATCACTGAATAATAATGGTTATTTGCTGTGTGAAGGGTGCTGTGTGGTGTCTTTGCGCCTGGCAGTGGTGCTTTGCAGTTCCAACTCTAAAATGGTCTAGGAACTCCGTTAGTGTAAGATTGCATTGGTATTTGCACTCGATGTGAATGTAGAGGTCGCGGGAAAATATTAGGTTCAATTTCGCAACGATTTGCTAGCTGGACACACCAGATTACAGCGACTATGCTAAGCTAAAGCTAACCGAGGCGTTTCCAGGTTAGGACAATAGCTAGGTCGGCAACAAAAAGCTTTTGCACACTTATCCAACACCAGGGACTACTTGGAGTGACTCAATTTCACCTGAGGGTGGCTTGCTCCTTTAAGAGCTGCTGCTGATCGTTGTCTCACCTCATCGATGTAGACTGGTTCTGGCTCCGGCTCAATGGTCTCTACTTGGATGTCCTCACTGAACTGTACTGTCTTCTTCTCCGTCTTCACTGAGATCACAGAGGGGAGATAAGATGAGGCTTACGAAACCAACCATGGCAATCAAATGAGGGTGGGGTAAGACAGACACTGTCCAACTGATTAACCGAATGTATTCTCGAACACGACTCAACGTCCCTTTTTCTGAGCCAAGACACTTAGGCAAATTGCTCAAGGGTGTATTTGGAACGGGGAGAGGAGACAGAATTTACACTGTGAGGCTTTTAGCCTAAGGGGAGGAGGAGAACAGAGATGTGCCACTCAACTCATTTCGGGCTCTGCCGTCAGGTCTGCAGTCACAAAGTTGGAGGGAAACAAGCCCACTCCCTGGTACGTCTCGCCTTTCCACCAATTGGGGTCACTGGAGGGAGAAGACGGTAGAAAGAGTTTGTTAAAACGGCTGATGTAGTTAAAATATACTTCGGCAGATAATGTAGCTTGGTAGCTGACAAACTCAGGGCACTTCTTTAAGTTGAAACTAAAAGACTTCACCGAAAAAAGAACACACGGTGATCTCAGAATTGCCTGCTTCAACCTCATCAGCATTGTGAGGCTACTTTTCCTTTTAAGATGCTTGCAGAGCACAAGAGAGGACTAATAAGTGAAATAACCTCTCAGAGATTGCCGATATGAAAACACAAGCAAAGCTGTTACTTTGCAGCTTTTGCATGGGTGTCTCCTTCATTTAGGCCTGCTAAGCATTCTGAGTGTAAGCATGCTACACGGTTCTAACGCACCTGTCATCCAGAATGGTGATGATCTCTCCGGATTTAAAAGTGAGCTCATTGTCCTCTGCAGCCTCGAAGTCGTAGATGGCGCGTACCTTTCGTCCCTCTGGCTTATTGGTGGAGAGCAGGCTGCTGGCGCTGGGGTAGAGCCCTGAGAGCGACGTCTGAGTCTGTAGCCGCTGCTCCTTCAGAGAAAGCTCGATGGCTGAGAGAGGGGCAGGGATCACTCATTACATTAGGCTTATTACTTATGTTATACACAAATGGACAGAAAACACATGACAAAAAACATGGACATGTTTTTTTAATATCTTATCCATCGATTCATGGATGTCTATTGTGCACATTTCTTAAAGACTTACTATGATAAATAACAAGCCAATGAGTCATGTGGCCAAACTGTTTTTCTATGCCTCTGATCTGTATACCATGACGACAGCTTTGGCACACAGGTAAATATTTGTATGTAGCATTTACCTTTAGCAAGGTCTTCCTCCTCTTTTTTGTTTGTTGTAGTGGAAGGGTCTTTGGCCACTAATGCTGGGCTGGCTTTAGCTTGTTCTGCAGCCTTCAGTAAAGAACCAAGAAAAAACAAAATGTTTGTTTGTTTACAGTTTTCAATAAATCTAGACCTATCAGTACAACATAAACATTATTTTGCCATTTCATCACAGGTGTTGGAACATTGGATCTAAACAGAGTCTGAATTCAGGAAACCAAAAAAGCTCACTGTGATACTGGACTGGCCACTCACCTGTGAGCCCACAGCAGGGAAGGTGACGCCCTGCTCCCTTAGGTTCTTGATCATTGCTGAGACTAGGCTGAGCTGGGGGTCATTGCGGAAGTCTTCAGCCCACTCCACCATCAGAGCTTTTAGCTTCTCACACACCTTAGGGTGGCCCTGCACAGAGAGACAGGCAAAACAGTTCCACTTACCAACACAAAGAATCTCAGAATATTGTGCATGTGCGTGTGTGTGTGTTTCCTACCTTGTTCAAGACATTGCTGACTTCACTGGCAAACTCCCTGGAACAAACCTCCAAATGGAATATCTTGCCACAATTTGACACACATGCACCAAGCAGCTGCGTAGAAGATTCAAGATGAGTCATTTTAAAATGATGTATAGAAATTGACCAATGTTGTTGTATGACAAGTATTTTTCAGAGTTGAAACAAAGCTTTATCCAAAGCTTTTAGCCCACTCAATCTGAACAATAAAGCACAACTGAAATACAGCACAAGTCTGTACTGTACCAATCACCACAAGAACTCATCACACACTATTAAAACAACTCTCTGGATGTTAATTGTCTCTATCTTGTAAGATAATATAGCATCCTGATTTAAAAGGCCATGAAAATTAATGTTATGCTTCTGAGTCTCATTACCGTCAATGCTTGCATGGCTACATGTGGATCCTTGTGGTTAACTCTTCTCATTATAGACCGCAGGCATTCTTTTGGCCTTAAGGAAGAAAAAAAGGAGTCAGTGCTGAGCACAAACATCCTTCCCTACAATTTAGCAGACCGACTACATGACCGTATACTTACCCTGTGCGCGACTGTCCGATCTTATCACATATGTCCAAAATGAGACCCCAGTCTTCTGCTGTGTTCATCTCACTGGTCGCTTTCTCTACATGAGGAAGGGTACATGCATTGAATCATGCTTAATTTAAACTATGTAACGACTGCAATGGTTTAGGCAAACCCTGGTAAAGAAAGATGGCAGATGATTGACATGCTTGCCTGCCTCTTCAGGCACAATACTAGAGTTACGCTAATGTCCCCGTTGATGCTGTACATATCACAGATATGGTTAACTTAATCATCCAAGATCTTTTCAGATCTATCCATGCTAACGTACTCCAAACCACTAGGCTAAAAATGCTTGCTTGCTAGTTACTGCCTTATTAAATACTGTGACACATGGTGTAACAGCCAAATGAAACCAAACAACTTCACTTTACTCGGCGTCCAATGTTCCTCAGCAGGACTAATAAATCAATGATTATTCTGAATTTGAAATATAATGTTGCCGGGCATGATAATGTTAGCTTCATGCGAGCAATGCTGGTTAGCGTTACCGCTATCTCAGGGAGACAAGTGCAGCGTCATTGTGTCAATCTGCTTTTGCACTTCTTATTCACTCAACATATTATTTTAAATGGCAACTTCAGATAGATAGATATGGCAAGAAAATGCATGTACCTTTCTTTCACCAAGTAATAAATGAATGTTTTCTGCGCTCTTTAGAAAATGTATACATTGCAAGGTTGTTGTTTTTATTTCATGGAAGCTAACGTTAGCTGGTTTCTCTGGCTAACAACATACTCTTCGCGTTAACAGATGGAAGTTCCTACCTACTTCATCACAAACAGAATGCAATTCTACCACTTTCTGAAATTATACATAGCCGGACTTGTCATTGTACGTTCAGTTTTCAGCATTATTCACGCAGCTTGTAGCGCTGCTTGGCCAAGAACACCAAACCTTGTTTCGGCATTGTGTTAGCAAACCAGCGTTAACGTTAACGTTAGCTAGTAAACTCTGGACTTACCAACATCTTGGTCAAAGGGGTTTGACGTGAAGAGAGGCATTGCCGAAACAAAAGCGAGCAATTATATGCAATTGTTATTGTTGCCTTTTCACCGTCAACTCTGGACAATAGTACATAAGTTACATAGTACAAAAGTGCCGCTACATCCACAGGGAGAAGGAAAGCTATCTTTACAATTCAGTACCACCACAGCCCGTCTCTGATACTGCTGTCACTCCGTCAGCAGTAAACAGCAGTGTATCCTGGGAAATGTAGCTGTATCGAAGGAAATAGTGAAATGTAGTAGGCTAAATTCTGTCAAATCAAGTCTATCAGTGTCGAATTTGTGAGTAATCTAATCGCTGTATCGTTTCGTGGCCTGTTATGAACAGTCGACAAAATATCTCATGATAATCAGGTGACTTGATCATATGACATAGCCTGCATTCACACAGGCACTAAAGGGAACTGCCTGCACAGAGCATTAAGTATTAGGCAACAAGAATTGATAATTTTGGTAGGGGTGGGGTGTCACTAACACAAAAACCAGTTGGGTTAAACGGTAAATAATACAAAGACCAAACCATTTATTTTATTTTATTTTATTTTATTTATAAACTTAGGATGAAGAATGAATCCATCTGCACCTGATTAACTGCTGACAAGGGGACAACTCTAAAGAACAGAAATGTACCTGAGGCCAACATTATGGAAGGGTTTGTAAAAGTCAATTAAACCATCTTATCTAAAAGTAATTGTAGCTAAATAACCAAAATACGACAAATTAGACATAGAAAAATACTGAGAAAACTATATTTAAGATTAAACAAACATCATTTCAGTATGGTGACATATAGGCCTATAGGTAAATGTGTCAGGACATGGTTATTTTATAGGCCTACTTTGGCCTAATATATATTTTTATATACTGTAGGTCATCTTGAATTCCAAATAATCAAAAAATGTACTTTCAGAACAGCATTTCTGCCCATCTCGATTAGGTCACATTTATATTGTTGAAATCATTGGGATGATTTGTAGCTTATGGCATCAATAGCTTAGCCTTATGCACAACATTAAATACACTGCAAAGCTTCATTATTGCACAGGAATGTGAAACCTGATTGCTAAATATGACCTTATATACTATATGATTTACCTATGAAATAGGATAGACTGTATGTTTGTAAAGTATTTACACTCATATGATTACAGTACATTTCAGCTTTTTTCACTTTAAAAATCTTTAAAAATGAATTGAACATTTTACATGACCAGTTGTTGGTGTACCTAGGAAAGGCAGTTTGATACATTTTTTCGGCACATATGGAAATATAGGAGTTTTGCTGAGGTGCTCACAATCCTGTCTGTCAGGTTAAAGAGTCTTTTGGCACAGTAACACTGGCACTGGAAGCTCAGGAAGCAAAGTGATGAGACACATCTTGGGAATTCAGTCTCTGTAATTGCCACATCCCATGTCATCCTCACTCTGGAATAGATGCTATAAAACTGGACCATCTGCTGCGGAGAGTGAATTAAAAAGAAATCAGTCCTCTTCTGCAAATAACTATGCAATCAATTCTTAAAACATAATGTAATACTACTACCACTACTACTACCATAAAACATGTAAAAACAGTGCATCATATCATGCATGCTATCTTATCATGCAATGGCATAACAGGGTGATTATTATTCTCATCATTTTATATGCAACCTACTCTCAACATCCTTTTCACAGACAAAGCCAATCCGGTCAGTGCAAAAGAAATCGTTCCAGTTGGCTTCATGGATCAGCCCGGCACAGTCCTCCCCTTCCTCATGACCATGGCTCCAATTGTCAGGCTGGCCGGCTTTCCATTTCCTGGAGTGGAGGTTCAACAAACATGACTGTGATGCAGACTGCATTGGAGATGTAGGTTATGTCAGTATGAATAGCCAACCGAACAACTGAGCCTACAGTACGCTTTCTTAAATCCAAGGTAACTGCAGTCCGGTATATTGTTTCAGTATATCAAGAAAATACAGTAGTTTTCAATGATCAACTGTGAACGGCTACTGCTATCATTGGACAGAACACAAAGATCATATATCATCTGACTCACGTGAATGTTGGCAGACTTCCATCAACCCATCTCCAGATGTTTTCCTCTTCCCTGTCAGTCAGCCCAAGCCAAAAGTAGCCCTTCCCTACAATTTGCTTTCGTATCCATTGCTAAAAAAGAGAGTCACTGATGTTATGTTTGTGTGAGAAAGCTTGTGAAATACTCATGTTGCACTTCAGTGCTACAATGTCTATTGTGTCCAACAACTTTTAGAGCCCACTTCAGGCAATAGCTCAGAGTCGATCAATCCAATACCCTAATGTTTGAGTTTGCTGCACTGAATAGCAAAACGACAGCTAACATTAACTGATGAGGGCAAGGAAACTCTCCATATTCTCTTGTTCTTCTTCCTACCAACAGAGTTCAGTGATGTCGAACAGGGCTATGGGTTAACTGACTGAACATGCCAAATAACAGTCAATAACTTTGCTGATACACAGCATTCTACAATAAAATACATATATGTATATATATATATACACATAGGACTTTTCATTTTGTACCTGCTCAGCATTGTCATTAATAATGAGCATGGAAGATGACTTATTCTGGCAGAGGTCATTAGTTTCTTCAAAGTTCAGTCTCTCTGCTCCAGATGAGAAATAGTAGCATTTTTCTCTGAAATTTTTCCACTGTGGTGGGCAACCTGTAAAAAACAAATGACTTTTTAATATTTTTGTTCTATTTTTTGCATTCAAGAGAAGATTAGCATGTTGGAAGTCAAATGTATTAAATTTGTCTACCCAAAACCGGACAGCACCAGTCAGAATGCACAGAATTATAATGAAGAGGTGCTTGTACATTGCCAGTTGTGCTTACCAGGGAATGGTGTAGGTTCTGGGGCCTTCTCTTGCTGTGGTCCTACTGGGCCTAGAATCTGACCAGGTAGCCCTGGCAGCCCAGGTGGTCCAGGAGGGCCAATGGGGCCGACTGGCCCACGTGGACCGTCTGCACCTTCTGCCCCAGCTGGTCCTCGAGGTCCCTGTGGGCCTTGAGGTCCTTGGGGGCCTGGCTGTCCATCTCTCCCTGGCAGACCAGGTGCACCTGGCTCACCCTTTTCACCAGAGGGACCAGCACGACCTCCTGACCCCCTGGAGCCCTTGGGTCCTGGTGCCCCTCTGGATCCAGGTGACCCTTTGAGTCCTGGTACCCCTGGCAGTCCAGGGGGCCCTCTATCTCCTTTTGGCCCAGGTGACCCTGTCTGTCCCTTGTCCCCAGTGTCACCTTTTGCCCCTTGCTTTCCTACTGGGCCTTGAGGTCCCTTATCACCCCGAGGGCCCCTTGGTCCTGGAGGGCCTGCCATAAACAAATATGTATGTTAGATATAATACAGATATAATAGCTGAATATAGAGTTATTATACAGTACATCTCTACAGAATGCTGAAGTTCCATTCATTTTGAATGGGCCATCCCAACATTGGCAGGTCAGTTATTCTGTATTATGGCTGCTGCGAAAGTATAATGACTGTGTGAAATACTTTCAATGGCAACATGCTTTTTGCTACAGATTCACAGCTTTATGTCACTTCATTGTTTCAAGTTTCATGTTCACGTAGTGTCATGAACTATTTGTCAGAAGAAAATATACACTATCCCTTACTCACCTACTGAATACTAGCTTATCTTTCTTGCATTTAAGATACTCATGACTAGCCTCCTGTTCCTCACCTGTGAGAATGGTGAAGTTTGTGATGAGTTGTGAGTGCTTGGTGTCCACCAGCTTCATCTCGTCCATGACTAAGGAGAGGCTGCTGACCTCCTTGTCCAGCCTGGCGGCCAGCTCATCCTGCTGGGCCCGGAGCTCGGCCCCATCAGACCGGGCCTCGGCGACACTACTGTTCAGCCCCAGCAGCAGATCTGAGTGGCGGGTGACTGTCTCGGTGCAGGATCTCAAGCCGTTCAGATCTGTGCTGATGGCACCTAGCAGCTGCGTGGTGAAGCTCACGTTCCCTGTTACGCGGTCCATGTCGCTTTCCAAGCCATCCAGACGTGCCTCCAGTCGGTCAAATTTGCCCGATGTAGTGTTGTCATGGTCCCGTTGGCGGTCCATGAGCTCACGCAAACTCTGGTCGTGACCCTCAGTCACCGACGAGGCGTTCTGAACCTGTTCGGACAACGTGCTGAGCTGTGAGCCCATGTCGTCGAGGGTCTCGCCGTTGGATCTGGCGAGGGCTGAGTTGTTTGCTGCGAGAGCCTGGAGATTCTGCACCTTCTCCTTCAGCCAATCGGCATCGGCCTTCGTTTGGCGGGCTGTCTGCTGCAGGCCTTGGTAGTCGTTCTTCAGCTTCTGCACGGCCTGACTGGTGTCCTCCACAGACCGCTGCAGGATGCCAATAAGGTTCCTCTGCTGGGCCTGCGTGAGGTTGAGGGCGTTGATGCTGACCGTGGCGCGACTCTGCTCCGTGGTCTGTGTCAGCAGGCCCGAGTGCAAGCGCTCTGTGTCCGTTTTTAGCCCATTGATCAGGGCGCTGTACATGGTCAGTGTGCTGTTCACACTGCGGATAGTGTTGGCATTGCTATCCAGCAGCGACCGCAGGCTGATGTGGCCATTTTGCACGTCCTCACCCAAATCCCGCAGTTTATCCAGAGCTGCCTGGTTATTGCTGGCCCTACTGGCAATGTCATGCACTTGGCGCTGCAACATCTGAATGTCCGATTTAAAGGACATTAATTCGCTGGTGGCATTTTCAGACTTCTCACCTGTTTGGTCATCTGATTAGGAGTTAAATAAAAAAATAACACATTTGATTAGGCCAAAATAACACATTTGATTCCTGCCACAGGCATTTAAAACATGTAATGTAGATAGATCATACACTACTCACCCAGATTCTTTAAATCTGTCTCTACAGCCTTAATCTTCCCTCCATAATTCTGCATGCCTTCTGTTACATTGTCCATTCTTTCCACCACTGGGGAGGACAGGCATCATAATTTAAGTCAAAACAGTTAAGGAATGAAGTAGGAGCAGACACTTATGACAAAATGAAAAGGATTTGCACACACCTCTGGCACACACACACGCATACACACACAGACACACACACACACACACACACACACACAGAGGAAATGGACAACACTTAATTTCCTCTGGAATGTAGAGCCAGTCCTGAGGGGTCTGTGACCGTCTGTGTGTCTCCTGAGCTCACAGTGGTGATTCCCGTCAGTCTTGCTGGCACCACCGCTGCTTTATAATATGCATTTTTCTGCCAACATGGAAGTCGTACCTCAAAGCAATCTGCACTGTGGAATGTAACTTTCTGCTGATAGGAGCTCTATCTTTCAATGAATTGCAGCTGTGATGTTTGCTATTAACTGATCGGAAACAGTCAGGTCATAGCATGAACACTAGAGGGCACTACAACTGTGGAGTCTCTTACTTTTGATTCTATGATTAGCACATCAGTGCTTCGGGTTCTCTTAACATAAAGACCCAAGACTAAAAATAGCTCTTTATGCATGCTTACACCCTTACAGATTTCAGGCATCTCAGAAACCTAAAGCCACAGGGCCTTGCCTCTGTTTTGCTTAAGTGGGCTACAATCATTTTTTGTAAGTTTGAGTAAATGTCAAATAGCCATTTTATTCCTTAATCCATTTCCTCTTTCTCCTCTCATTTTGTTATTTGGACATCTTTTTTT
>JASCQY010000300.1:0-12612 GCA_030264315.1 Sardinella tawilis | reverse complement strand
AGAATGTACAATCTTGTTGCTATATTTTAAATAAATCGCTGCCTGTAGGGGGGAGGCTTGCATAGTGCACCTTTAAGCTGGGGGTATTGAGGGTGACGGTAATGATCTGAAAAACTCAGCTCTCAGTCAGAGCATATGCCAACCATCAGATCACATAAAAAATCAGATTACACAAAATGACTTGGACAGATGCCCCATTTGTCAGTCAACCTGTGGTTCCTGGGGACAACAAATTGCTGCCAAGGCATAAAATCCGCACTTCAGCGGGTCTGCCATACAGAGCTTACTGAGTCTGTTTGACTGGGTCATCTGGTAGAAATTAGGACCTTCAGAAACCACTGGAAACATGTGTGTTGGCTTTAAATCAAGGACATGATGTGGACGGTGAAGCTCAGCTCAAAACTCAACGCTGATCATCTCTAGGCAAAAGCATATGGATTCAGAGACAGAGTGGGATCCAGGTCGGAATGTTAAGTGATCCTTCACATCGCGACATGTGAGTGTGTGAAAGAGGACATGCCTCCTCATGAATGCAAATGCAAAAGTACATATTGAAGGCAGTTCTCTAACCTTAGGCACTTTCTAGACTGATTTACTATATATTTCTGCCTAAGCACACCAATGCAACAATAACACGATTACTATGTGGAGCATATTATCTACAAATTTTCAATATACTGTAGAGCATATGCACAATGTATGAGCTTATACAAACTTTTACAGTGAAAATACAACATACTGTGACATTGTTATTACATATTTCCTGTCTGGGTAGTATAAGCGGAGACTGCTCTGCCTCAAACACACACAGGGACGAGTGGGTGGACATCCGACATCAAGAAAGCACTTCTGCTGACAAACTAGAGTTCATCTCTGATACATATCAGCTGCCGGAGGATAAACATACAGCAAATTCTCCCTCTGCTCTCAAAACATAACAATTCATGAATCACTGGAACATTTCTGCCACAGTCTCTTGCTTACATTCCCCCTCATTGTTGAATTTCTACAGGCCTTTGAAGTCAAAAAGACAGATCCATTGATAACATAGGGAGTATGAAAGAAGAGACAAAACGAAAAGAAATAGATTACGTGTGGTGTGTGGTTATCTGTCCTTACCTTTGTATCCGAGCACCGCTACGGCAATGGTAAGCAGAGCACACAGGACATATAGCAGAGCGATGGCTGCCCTCAGGGCCCAGTCATTCTTACATTTAGTGCATTCACTTCCTTCCTGGATTCCTACAACAAAAACAACACAAATACAAAACACATTCAAGAACAGTGTCTCCCTGCAGTTACTTCTTGTCTTTCTTAAGTGGAATTTCAGCTGTAAATCGTGTAAATAGTCTAAACATCACACTGCAAAGTGCACTTGACAGAGGGGCAATGTGGTAACTGCATTTTCACTGAGCTAAGAGGAGGTCATTGTGAGTAGCATTCTCCTCTCCCTTGAGAAATAGCGTCATGATTCCGGTAAAGGGGGCCCTCCACTTGTTTTGCTTAGTCAAGAGTATACAGTGAGGAGGTCTCTATGGTGATGGCAAAGCAATTTAACATGCATGCCTTCAATGTACCTATGTGACCACAGCCAATTGCGTATTACTCAAATGGAACAAAAAAAAAAATGGTTAAGGCCTTGATTTACAAAATCAATGTGATTGGGAGAAAAAAATGGTTATTTTTATTGTGACCATGGAAAAGTCAGTTTTGTGAAGAGAAGAATTTGGCACAGTCCTGAGTGCTGACATTTTGTTCCGGGTCAGGGCTTGAAATGTCTTTCAGCTGAATCCAATGAGACCTCATCCAGCAGTGAGCAAAGACGTACCCCCATGGCTCTGTGGGTAATTCGGTTAGGGTTTGGTAAACAAATGCGACCAGACCCCGCTATCTTTCCGAATGAGAGCCAGACATTCCACAGCTGGGATCACATCCTCACATGACTGCCTTGTACCTAACTTTATCAGGCTGCAGGGACTTTATCACCAGATGGCCGCAATGGCAGTTGTGGCATCCAGCATGGCGCAAATGAAAACCACAGGACAGATGGGGGGTGGGTGAGTGGGGTTGTGGCCTGAGGGAGGAGGGAGGGGGTCGAAGGGGACAGGTCAGAAGGGGAGCCCCTTCATGGACCCGCACATCTGTGTAAACACTTTGGTCAGGTCACCTCAAAGGGCTCGGCCGTAGCCCCGGACATGGAACATGTATCCCCCACCCCCACAGCCAGCCAGGGGACTGGCGGTGGGCAGTCAACAGCCTAGTTTCCACCATGCTAGTCAGAGCGCTTCACCATGCAGAGGGGGTGCTTACTTGAGAGCCCTCCCACCTCCAAACCATAGGGGTACTAACCTATATGTTGCTTAAAACCAAACACACAGGACATAAACAAGCACAGCCGGGTGGCCCTTAAAGCAGTTCTCTGGAGTGAATCAAACCGAAGCCCTGTTGTCCGAGGCTGTCGAGTGCTATCGATAGGTATCAGAACGACAGCAGTAGGTACAACATAGACGGAATTCGAGAACTAGCCGTTACCGCTAACTGATTAGGCCATATCTTTTTTGCTATGGTTTCGTTTTCATATGCCCTAATCAGTTAGCGGAACCTAATCAGTTCTCGAATTCGGTCTACGTTGTACCTACTGCTGTCGTTCTGATACCTATCGACAGCACCCAACATGCCACAGACAACAGGGCGTCAGTTTGATTCACTCCGGAGAACTCCTTTAAGTAACTGCACACAGTTGAGTAGAGTCTAGCTTAGAGACTGAGAGATGAAACATATACTGCAGATAGATACGTAGATAATAGATATAAAGATATTAAAGTGAACCTTAATAAACTATTTTGGCAAGATTTGGATGTTGATGTAATTGTTTACTTCAATTGAGGCCCCTAAGTTTCTTGCATTCTTTTTTTCTCGGGGCTCCATTAACATTGAAGCTTGTGGGTGTAGTGTTAGGGTTTACTGTATCTATAAGCGGTAAAAGTTTGTTCCCTGGTGCAGTCTCCATCATCATGGTTGAGAAACAATACATCAGCCTGCTGTCATGGTTAGTACGATTTTCTTGGAATCAGTGAGAGCATTTATCAAATCCATTTTGATGGCCAGAAGGGGCTGTCTTTAAAAGAGCCCAAAAGTCTGTGGAAGGAAATATATTTAAGAGGAACCTATTTGCATAAAAAGGCTAATCTACACGTGAATAGCTAAAGAAATATCTGCCGTGAATTAACCCCTTGCCCTGTTGTTTGAGGTTGCCGTGTGCTGTTAGCAGGAACAGGAATGAGAAAATTTGGAGCAACAAAGACCAACCACAGAATAGGCAGCTATTACTAACTGAGCAAGGCAC
The DNA here is from genome assembly GCA_030264315.1 of Sardinella tawilis. Lineage (NCBI taxonomy): Eukaryota > Metazoa > Chordata > Actinopteri > Clupeiformes > Clupeidae > Sardinella > Sardinella tawilis. The sequence continues at coordinate 9,266 of JASCQY010000300.1, read as the reverse complement.
AGGAAAACAAAATGAAAATTTCCTTCCCCATCAGCATTGGCTGCCATTTCACGATTTGGTCCTCGTCATGTCAAATTCTTCTTACCGACAGCATTCGGAAACTTGGACCAAGATCCTATTGGTTCATTGACTAATACGGACCATTACTTTAAGTCACAGCTGTGGGACAATGTACTGTATTTTTGTATTATATTGTACACCTCACTCTGACTAACCGTTACAGTTATAGTTCATCTGTGAACCTTCACATAGGTGAGAAAATGCAAGGTAATCTCAAGACACCATGTTTAATATTACAGCAAATAAACAAACTGACACGCACACACACATTTCATGGCCCTTGCCTGGGAAACAAAGCCTGCACAGAGACCAGCATCTGGGCTCCTGCCGTGGATGGTCATACCTCAACCTTTTACAATGAGGCATGGAGTTCAACAACGGCAAGGGTGGAATGTGGCCAGGGCGTCCCAGTCAACCAGCTTGCAGTGGCTGGGCCCAGGCCAGGAAGTTCCCCGTGAGTAAATAAACAGGCCTGGAGCCTCTGAGGGGTTGAGCTATGGGGAAATACAACGCACTGACTCACTGTCGCATGACTACACAAAAATAAAAACAGAACAGACGGAGAGAGAGAGGGAAAGAAAGAAAGAGAGAAAGCAAGTGATTTGGAGATGGATATAAGGGGGGGATTTTGGGAAAGTATCTGTTTGTGGTTAAGACCATTCTAATAATATTTGTTTGTGTGTGTGATTGTGAGTGTGTGCGTTTGTGTGGTTAGGTGGGTGGCATGGTCAACAGGGGGGATTGTATTGAGTAAAAAGGTTTCAACATTGCCTAATGTGGGGTGATATTTTGAGATGAGGAAGGGTTGGGGGATTGGGGGGTGGCTTGTGGGAGGTTGGGTGTGGGGCCGGGGTGGGGGTTGGGGAGAGTGGGAGGTGGGGTGTGGGGACGGGTGAGTGGGTGGGTGAGCAGCCAGGGGGGAGTGGAGCTCAGGCTCAGCAGAGGCCAACATCGATGCCTGTAAAACAGCTGTGTTTCATTTGGAGCTCAGGAAGTCGGTCAAAGAAAATTCCTGTACTTCTCTTCTCCTCCACGCTTTTTTTTTTCACCTTCCTCTTCGTCTCTTCGTGTACCTGGAATAAGACCTTCTCTCGCCTAGCCAGGCAGCACAAACCGCTGGTAGTGGAAATTTCCATGGCAACATAGGGACCGTTTTTGCACGTACAAAAGTCTGGATGACTTCTAGACAGTGTTTTTGAACCCACACAGACACAAAAAAAATGCACTGCATTTCTCCAATGTGACAAACTGAATAAACAGACACACAGTCAGAGACGACAGAAAAACTGCAAATCCCCCCCCTGTTTACAACTTCATGGAAATTAGTTTCAGATCTGTGGCCACCTCAGATGTAATTACACTGTAAAAAGTTCCAATTACATAAGCAGCTGCAACTACTATATGACTTCCTGCGAAAACATTCGACGGAGCAATTCATCCAATGGGCACAGCAATGGGAGAGTGCAGTGGGTTTAATTAAACACAGTCATGGAGAAACATACAGTACATACACAGCCTGACTGTCCAATCAGTGAAGAGTAATGAGATGATTTGAAGGATGGTCTGACAAAGACTACACAAGCACAACATACAAACACAAATAATGTCTGACACAGTATGTCTGAAAGCGGGGTGGAAGACAAAATGGAAGTAAATGAAACAACCCACCCTGGCGTCCCAGACCTTTGGTTATTAGTCAGGACAGTCCAGCAGAGTTAGGAGACACAATATCAGCACAAATCAGTACAGCGGCCTTTCATGAGCTGGGTTGCTTAGTAACAACAGGACCTTTTCGCCCCCTCTCCTGTTGAACAGAAACACAAACCCTCTCTCCGGGGAGCTCATGCAGTGGGGTGAAATTAAACAGGGCACGTACACGCTGCCAAAACATTCATTCAGTCACACCTAGGCATCGGACACGCATGGGCTGCATGAAAAAAGTGAGTCATCTTGAGTGCTTTGTGGAGCAAAAACCTTGTTGCGTGTGTAAACACACACACACAGACACACACACACATACACACACCTTGCAGTCTCCCTAACAAAGTTCACCCTTGCGGGCCCAATCAAACCCGTCCATTAACAATGTCTCGAAGGAATGTTAACAAGTGAGCTCTCCCAAAGGGGTAGACGGGTCATGAAGGCAAATAACCACGTTGCAATGTTCCTAAAACCCTGTCTGCAAAACTGCTGAGCACGGATAGCATGCAAGGCTAACATTTTTTTCACATGCTTACAGGTTTATGACACTTTAAATAGGCACGGTCCCTGGCCCATCTGGTGCTTATTAGGGAGAAGGAGGGGGAAAAATCAAAGAGTGTATGAGAACATTTGATACATTGCCCTCTATGCCAGGCATGCAAGAACAAACATCTAAAATGTCGTCTCGTTTTACAATTTGGATGCTGGGGGAATGCTTTGGTTAATGGGGCCTTTGTAGAAATGACTTCCTCAGCATGTAGAAAAAACAGAGATTGCAGAGACAGGGATAGGGGGTCGCTATTGCTTGGGGTACTAATAACGCGCGTGACCCCATGTCTAGCCAAGAGACTTTTCTCTGCTCCAGCCTTGTTTCTGCAACGCATGCTGTGTATCCACTCCCACGGAGGCCCTGAGCTATTTCAGGGGCTGAGCAAGCTAAATACTTGTGGTAATACAGCAAGATATGGAAATGCACAATGACTTAGCAAGTGGGCTCTAGGCCACTTGAAAATATAACTATAAATAGCTTAAGATGAGTATAATGTACTGACCAACACACTTCGGACTTCAGTTACTGTTGTTTTATTGAATTTAACTCCAATTAGAAAACTCATTCCTTTTCCTTGTGTCTTGGTTTTTTTTTTTGGTGTTTCGGTGACAAACACATTCTTCATTAAAAAAAAAGCAATAGATTTTGTGGACATGAATAAAATCACCAACTTTTGTTTTCAACATTTCAGCCACACACCACAAAACTCTTTCATACTAACTCAACCAAGCCTGGTGTGGGACCATGTCAGACCTCCAGTGCACAAACATCACTCTCTCCTCTCTTAGCTCTCATGCAACCATTCGTGGTGACATCAGTCGGATGAGGAAGACTGAAGGCCGCCTCTCGTGTGTGTAACAACAGGCTGTAAGCCCCTTACCAGGGACCCTGGCACAGCTACTCGCCCACGTGTGGCCTGTTTTAGGCTACAATTGTTTCATGATGTGATGGAAGAGGCTGTGCCAAAAAAACAAAAAGAAAAAGAACGAATGAAAATCCTTAGTGAGGAATCTATTTGAATGAATCAGACGGCGAAAAGTTCTCGGGTTCATGACAGGCCATCCTCAGAGAGACCACAACAGCACAGTGACAGCTGAAAGTGCCTTTGTTCATTTGGAATGGAGATGAAACGCTCTCATTGTCAAGCACTTGGGCTTGACAACTGTTTAAAAGTGAGTGAGGCCCTATAAGACTCTTGGTGTCAGACGGAACCATTTGGACAGACAGAGAGGCCACATATGATGCACACCAGTGGGGGTGACTGTGTCTCTCCCCAGGCTCCATCTGCCCTGTGTTATCTTAAGACAAAAAACACCAAATGGATCATTTGTCTAAATCTGGCAAAAGATAGATAGCTATACAGAGACAGAAAGAGGGAGAGAGAGAGAGAGAAAGAGAAAAGGAGAGAGATGAGGCAGAGGATGGCAGGCCACCAGTAACTACCGGAACACTTTCTCTTCGTTGCTATGACTGCAGAAGAGAAGCACAAACACGCGCACAAAATTGCACAAACATGTCACTCTGACTAAAAGCAACACAAGGTGAAGATGCCGATAAGGTATACAAAATGAACAACGATCCACATAATTTATGACACGATTATATGTGTGGTTGTGTGAATATTCACTACTGTGCTTCAAACTCACACATCGCTTACACAACATAGTTTTGTGTAGAGTAGGCCTCCCTCAAAGCTGTTGATGATCGCGACCAAACATACTTTGCCAGTTACACAGTCAACATTCCAAGTTAACTCCAAACAAAAGTCAAGGGCCAAAAAAAAAAGACCTTCCCTTTTTTCACACAGCACACAGTGTTCACAACATGCTCCAAAACAACACAGTTGCTAACGCAGCCCCCCCAAGCACCTGCATCAACAGAGTCGGAGAAGTGCACAGTCGGACTTGGATGCACTGTGGGATGCACACAACACACACACGGACATACTGTATAAACACAAACACACCTAAACACACAAACAAATGCATGTGCATGTGCAGACGCTCGCACAGGCCACGCCGCACTCACTGCACAACGCTGTTATCTGTCACTTATGTCATAGTCAAGTACTACCAGTCACACACTGATGTGCTTGCGTGTGATTGGAGTGGATGACGGATAAGCACATGAACATACTCCAGGCTCGAGAGAGGCGTTGAGTAAGCACGTAACCCCTGCATCTCGTCATCCTTTTGGCTTGGGCTGAGAGAGAGAGAGAGAGCAGATCAGAGCAGTTCTCATTAGCACTGGTTTGGAGCCAGGACCAGGCCCTGGAGACTCCACTACGGCCTCACGCTGCGTTCCCGTCATTGCTAGAGACCTTGTCGTCCCCAGAGAGAGTGAGAGACAGAGAGAGAGAGAGAGAGAGAGAGAGAGGGAGAGAGAACAGGCAATGGCAAGATGCAATGATGGCAGAACACCTCAGGCATGCTAGACTGCAAACGCCAGAAACCAACGGACTTGAGGGATCAGCGTGTCAGTGCTGCCGTGCCGTTCTCCATCGTGTACCCCCCACTCACCCCCCTCCCGACCCCTGTGATCTTATCCCTGCCGAGCTGAGGGAGGAAGGGGGGGGTGGGGGGGGCCTGTAGCTCAGCGGGGCCAATTCGCTCAGTGAGAAATCCTCTGCCGTGCCACCATCATTCACGTTCCATGCACTGCGAACAACAGCGTGCGGGGCCATAAACTCATTTTATTGGCCTGTAGGAGAGGGAGCCAGCAGTGGCTCCGCCCCGGCGTGTTTTCAGCGCTGGCATGTATAGAGTGAAGTAATTTCCAGGAAAGCAGGAACACATGCCTAACCCCCCCCCTCCACCCCCATACACACACACACACCACATATACACACTTAAATGAGGCTACGGTGCTGCACTTATACTAGTAAGCTTATGAGGCCAGGGGTGCACAATCTGGCATGATCCCACAGGTTCCACTGGGATGACTTAAGGCCATCCTCTCATCCAGCGCTGCACTTCTTTCATTTCAACTGGACCAAATACCAATCAGCCACCCCGCATCTGGTCTCTGTCCAGAGCTCACAATATCAGCCCAGCATCAACAGCTTATGAGGCAAGGAGGGGCCACACTTTTGCTGAACAGGGGCTAAAAGTTCATTTTTGAAACTGCGTCAAAGGAATCTTTGATTTAACTTACCGAAAGGAAGCATATTAGGAAAGCATCTTCTGGTTTTAAATCACTACTGCTTTGTTACACAACACAGAACAATGGGAGTGCATGTTGCATGAACTGTCTCTGAGCGCACAGTATACCAGGTGTGAATCGTCTTCCCTGACAATGGTCTGCTATAACATTGATGGCTTTGTTAAGAAAGACAAAAAGAAAAAAAAAGAAAGAAAGAAAAAGAGCTTCCAGGGCAAACTGATCGGTTTTGCACATCTGGTTTGACACCCTGCAGCTTGGCTTGGTTCAACACCAGTGCCAGGAACACAAAAGGGGTCAGGGCAGTGACAGTAAGACGGCTGGAGCTGCTAACTATGAGTCACTTTGAATTGAAGCACTCGCATGTCCAACCCCTCCACCCCTACAACCACCATTCCCCCCAACAACCCCATCCTGCCTGCTCACCAACACCATCACCACCACCACAGAAGAAAACACTGGCAGGGTTTGGGTTACCATGGCTGCCATTTCTGCACTAAATATGTTTTATTTGTCTCAAGTTTGGTGCTGCAAAGGAGGAGGAGGATTTGCCCCTAAGCTGCAGCAGGCCTATCCTTGACTGCACAATAAACACAGAAGGACACAAACGCCGCGGCGGCGGCGCGAGATTAGCAAAATGAATGTTGTTTCTAAACCGAGTCAAATGGAGACAGCAGCGCTCGCTTGCTCACAGCACTCAAAAGCAGCTGTGGAAAATAAAACATTTTTACAGGGGCTGAAAAAAATAGCAGTGCATATGTTCCTTTTCCACAATACATTGTTGACATCCAAGGCTAAAAACCGCCAATACTGTTTGGAGTCCTTGAGCCCCTTTTTTTGCTGGCCAGTGCCTGACTGTGTTTGGTCCAGCTGCTGCAGGCCAAAGCAGAGCTGCGCTGCGGCTAGCAGGGGCCTCAGCTGGTGGGTGGCCCACCACCGCAGAAACTTTTGAGTTCCGACTCAGCAATCAACAGCCATCTCGATGGAGGTCTGTCTTCATGAGGAAGACGGAGAGACGGAGAAAGATGGAGAGAGAGAGTGAGATGGAGAGACAGGGAGATGGAGGGAAGGAGAGAGAAGAAAGAAAGACAGAGAGTGGAGGAGGCCCACCCTGACAAAAGCCAGAGCCACCAGAGAGCACTCGCAGGCATCATCACCTAGTGCAGCCAATAAAACCACAGCGTTCAGCCTACTTCTCTCCTCCTCTCTCCCCTTCAGACAGACAGACAGGCAGGCAGGCAGACAGACAGACAAGCAGACAGACAGACAGACAGACTGACAAGACTCCAAACCAACAGCTTGGCAGAAGTGCACCATGATCTACCAGGCTGTTGTCCATTTCAATTTACAAACCCCACCAATGGTAACTGTACAGAAAAAGAGGCCAGTAAAAAAAAAAATGATAAAACGACTGTCTGACTTCGGATGAACACTGTCATTGGAATGTAAATAGGGAAGCCACTACTGAGAGGGAGTTTGCTGTTAATGTAAACACTGAGACGGTTTTATAAATCATTACAAGAACAAGCACAATAAGCCAATCAAGACCACTGGCCAGTTCCATTAACTAATGCTGAGATAGTAACAAAATTAAAGGAGAAATCTGGTGTAAATCAGTCAATAGCCCTGTTGTTCAAGGTCACCGAATACTGTCTCTGGGGAAAGGAACCTTTGGTGAGAATTTGATGCAACAACAGACCGAATAACAAACCAATAACCAATCTTAACTGAATGGGGCGTAGCAAAATTAAACTGAAGGTCAGTTTGTGTGCCCAAATAACTTAGTATTAGTTGCCAGCTCACTATTCGGTCTAGGTTGTATTCAATTTTCTCATTCTTTTTCCAATGGTAAGCACTAAGGTGACCTCAAACAATACCGAATTTCTCTCTCAAGCTTGGGTTCATCTTACACAAGGCAGGCATGTAAACGCAAATGTCTTGAACCACATAAAACCAGCGATTATTCTCTCTTTGGGCTTAGACATCTGAGCTTAGGGTGTCAATGCATATCAAAATGAAAGTGATGAAGACAATGACCAGGGCTAGCTTTACAGTCTGTTGTATGTCTAGGCGTGTGAGTGAGTGGCCCTGAAAAATGAAATGCTGGTGATATGCATACTGCGTTGATCATCCAAAAGCTGAGCAAACAAACCGTAAGTGTGGTCTAATTATTCTCCGCACTCTTGCACCTCCATTAATGCACTTCTCTTTCAATAGGAGAAAAAACAAAACACGAGCAAGAAAAATACTGTGCGGCCCGCTGACTGACAGCCAAAATAATCACGGCCCCAGAAACAAAGGCACGGTGCCTCTGTGCTGGCCTGCTCCGAAAATGTGATCGCCAGCAGGGGCTTTGAATCAGAGCAGTGCACAGAGGGAAGAAAAAATACATATACGCATCTTTCTTTTTCTACTTTTTTTTTCAGCACAGGAAGCCAAGAGTTGATTTTGGACGTCTCCTGTGCCAAAAGACTTTCATTAATATATCAGACACAGTGCAGCACTTTCGGGGCAGCCTTTTATTGGTACGGGGCGAAAGAGAAAAAGGCCTGGCTCCATCACTAACATGTGTGTTGTTCTTGAACCGGGGCCAAGTCCCGCTGAGCAGCAGAGGTGCTCGGGACATCCATCATGCGAGCGAGACACCCTATCGCATGACGCCTTGTTACAGGGGTGATGTTTGTGGGTGAGAGCATCCCCAGGGGGTTGGATGGTGTTGGGTAGGGGGAGCTACATGGACTGTGGAGGAGCGGTCAAGGATCCACTGCCTTCGCCCCACGCCGCCGTTGGTCAGGCAAGCCGGTGGCGGCCTGAGCAATCCTCGACGGACGTACTGGGTTACAGATGGGGGCGCTTTATGGCCCGTCTGTATACTCGTCCGACGTGAGCTAAACGCGAGATGTTTAGTGACGTTTGGGTTGCCTCTGATGCATTACGACCACCTACCAGTGTAACTGATCCCTCTCCAGCCATATCTGTGACCAGAGCCTTAGAGCAGCTCTCTCTGGTCAAGTGGCCAGATGTTCGAGAGTCGGTCGTCGGCACGCACTCGCGTGGCCTGTAGCATTTGGGCCTGCATACTTTGAGATCTTCTGAAAAGCCCTCGGCTGTTAGCGTGAAGCCCTAGCCTAGCCAGGATCCAAACATCTGTTTGTTGGGGCTAATATTTGCCCCCCACCACACACACACACACACACACACACACCACTTCTTTTCATGAACCTCCACTCATTGGCTCAAATGGGCTTTTAAGGACTCAAATTCCACCGGCTTGACCCGGCTCTGACCCTGGCCATTCCCCTCTAACACTCTCCCCAGAATCTTCATGGTCTGCTCCGAGAACCTCCTGCTGGGATGCTGTGATTTGTGCCCTGGCTGGGCCTGGATGTGCATTCATAAAGAACAGGCTGTCCTCTCCCAGACTCGCCAGTACCACTCGCCTGATCATTAAGACAGATGGCCCAGATAAGGCTAAAGACCCCATCAGACAGAGAGGGGAGCTTAACCTGAGGGACCATGGTGACATTTGAGATAAACGAATGTTCTCTTCATGTTCTTTTTCTTTGCCCTCCCCACCCCCTCCCTGTCTGTCTGTCTGTCTGTTCTCTTTCTGCTCTCTCCTTTGCTCTCTCCATCCCCCTTCTCTCCTCCTTCCTTCACGCTATCCTTCTTCTTCATCTATCTCCTCCTGTCTCCCCTCCATATTGAAAACACAAGCATGTAATATTTCATCAGTACGATTGAGCACATAAGTGCATGGGGAGCCCTGGGGGTGGTGGTGGTGGTGGTGGTGGTG
>JASCQY010000299.1:15057-42399 GCA_030264315.1 Sardinella tawilis | reverse complement strand
AGAATGTACAATCTTGTTGCTATATTTTAAATAAATCGTCACCTGTAGGGGGGAGGCTTGCATAGTGTACCTTTAAACACTGGTGAAGAGGCTTGTACTTTGCCTAAAAGGCATTATTATTGAGTCAGTAGTGAGGTGTGTGTGTGTGTGTGTGTGTGTGTGTGTGTGTGTGTGTGTGTGTGTGTACAGTACATGTGTGAGAGTGTGTCTGGTAGTGTTTGTGGTTGAGAAGGGGTTCTGAGCTGAAGCTGGTGTGTTGCAGATGGTGCAGCTGATCCTGGACCAGTGCTCTGGAGCTGCGGTGAACGAGGTGGAGGGTCTGGGGGTGGAGATGCTGGAGATGGATCAGTCAGCCTGCAAGACCTCTGCTGAAACCCCGGGCAGCCAGAGGTAAAGAAATACAACAACTCTGATATGATACATGATGACTGAATTCCAATGTCTTCCCTAACCCTGAGCCCTGAACCCTCAAAGATAGCTAGCTTGAGTTATTCAATCATATATAGTCTATCAATGCCAATAAACTGTTGGAGGGATCAAGGCTTAAACGTCATTGGGATTCAGCCAGTACAAATAAATGTCAGAAAGCTCACAGTCCTTTTTTCAAGCATTTTCAATTTTTTATCTCTCTAAAGATGGTTTTATTCATTTTTCTTAATGATGAAATTTACTTAGAAAGAAGCCCTCTGCTTGTAAGTTCGGTTTCCATGACAATCTGAGTTGGAGTAACTGCAAGGCATGCTGGGTTTTTTTCTGCTTCCAGGTTCCTGAACGTGAACCAGCCCCTGCAGGTGGGCGGGGTTAAGGAGACTCACCCCCACCGGCGCACACACCCCCACTACAAGGGCTTTGTGGGATGCCTGAGGAACCTGGTGGTGGATAGTCAGGTACAGAACATCTTCCTCCTGTTCCTCCTCCTCTTCCTCTTTCCAGTGCGTTCCCGGCCTCCCCTCAAGGACAGACTTTCCCGGATTGACCTAAATCTGTTCCCGTGTGTACGGACCCTTAGCTTTCCCGCTCAACATTCACTTTGGTCTGACGCTCACGCACAATGTACAATGAGTTCACAGTGGCTGAGTTCCAGTGTCCCTGCCAAGGGCCTAAAATCTGAAGATTTAACACAGGACATGGATCATCTTCTTCGTTGATTGATTTATGCTTGCTTATTGTCTTCGAGGGTTCCGAATTTAGGGCTTGGATATTGATATTCAGCCAATTTGAAAATCATAAGAACTTTCTAGCACCCCTTCAATTTTGTTTTAAATCTAAAATGTGACTTCCCGTAAACACAGATTTGAAATGCAAAAAAAAGGCAGGAAGTGGAAGTGCACATTGGTGAGGTGAAGAGGGCTCTCCAAAAAAAAAAAAAAAAAACAGAACTTCCCTCCATCTTTATCTTCTCGTCTGAGTAAACAAGCCACTGTTTATGTCTTCCTCCTAGCATGGGGTTGTATTTAGTTCAAGCACGGGTTTCTGGGGCTGGTCTTTAAATCCATCTGTCTGCTTGAGTCTGACAAAGTAGCGCTGCGCTGCACGCTGCTGCCAAACTCACTGACAGAGGAGCAGAGAGACCACAGACACACAAACACAGCACTAAACCCAGCCAAGCTGACTCAGGAACAGTAAGACACACTAGCGTACACTGAAGAGGATGCCACACACACACACACGCACACACACACACACACACACACACACACACATACACACGCACACACACATACAGGCACTCCCTCCCTCCATGCACACATACATTACACACATGCACACATAGACATGCACCCCCCATCTACTTACCCACACATGTATTCCTTAACACACACACACACACACACACACACACACACACACACACAGACAAACACATACACACACACACATACACAGAGAACCCATCTTACACCTGTCACTCTTCCACACTTTCTGCTAACCAGCCTCTTAGCACAGGAACACAAGCACATGCTCCCATTGGAGAACACATATCCTATAGAAATAGAGCTGGGACTGTTTGCTGCTGAGTGGCTGAACCGTTCCCCAGCCACACACAGACTCCCCTGCGGCCCAGTGGCAATCAGACAGAGGCGGAGGAAAGGTCAGGGAGGTTAGAGGGGTTAGAGGGGTCAGTGGTGGCAGCGGCTCCGGCTGAGTGCTGCGTCAGGTGAGACGGTGACCGCGGGCACCTCAGGACAGGAAGTCAATAAGGTCGCAGAGGCCCCCTAAGTCTGCTGACGAGGAGAACTTCCTTATTTTCTGTTTGGTCCTTTGTGTGTGTGTGTGTGTGTGTGTGTGTGTGTGTGTGTGTGTGTGTCACCATATGTTGCTGTAGTGTGTATGTGCTTGTGTATTTGTGTGTCTATGTGTGTGCATCTGCAAGCCTGTACCTAATTTGTGCGAATATGTGTGTCCTGCCAGGTGTACGACCTGGGTAACCCAGCCGAGAGCGTGAACAGCACCCCAGGGTGCACCCTGACGGACGGAGTGTGTCTGACGGCGGGTGGCCCCTCGTGTGGCGTCCATGGGAAGTGCCTGGGCGAGTGGGGCTCCTTCAGCTGCGACTGTAACCCGGGATACAGCGGACACAAGTGTGAAAAAGGTGAGAGCTCACAAACTTTCTCATTTAAACTTTAAGGCCAATTCGTAGTCAACGCAAAATATGAAAAAAAAAAAAACGTGAACGCATGACGCTCACGTGTGTATTGAAAGCTTTCCTGACGCGACGCAATGACGTGTGTGATAACATGAAAGTCAATGGAGCCGCCTGCACTGCTTGTACCCATGCTTATGCGCGACCATAGCGATGTCTGTGTGTACTTGCATTGACTGTGAAACGGCCCTGAGACTGTTACACAAAGCGACAGTGAACATGTACTGTACAGGAAGCCACCAATGAACAGCTTTGTTCTACCTCGCTTTGGTTCCAGCCACACCCTTTAGTATTACTAAATTGTATTTAATCTTGATTAATCTTATGTGTTGAGTAATAATGTTGTTAGTATTAACACTAAATTATTATTACTAATATTCATATTATGATAATGATAGTACTGTTTGCTGCGTGGGAGCGTAGTGTAATTAGACATTCATTGCGGAATGTCCTAGAAGAAGCAGCGTAGGCAGTGTTATTGGAGAGTTATTGCAGAATATCTTAAAAGAAGTAGACATTGTTAGTTTTGTTCTTTGAGTTTGACCTGAGGTGTTGCCCCCCCAACACAGCATTGCCAGACTGGTCGTTCGAGCCGGGCAGCATGCTGCGGTACCAGCTGCGTGGGGGCGGTAGCCCCCGCTGGACCCACGCCCAGCTCCTGCTGCGAACCCGTGCCACCTCTGGCAGCGTGCTCAGCATGACCTCCCGCGACGCCAACGAGTACATCGTCCTGGAGGTCAGTGCCGCATCACCACCACAACCCCACACCCAGCCCTGATCCTCTCTTGATCCTTAGCCCTTAACAGACCCTCTTGATCTTTACCCCCTAACAGCGTCTCAAAACAACATGGTGATCAGTGCTATGTAAATAATGTTTGAGTTTATTTTTTGGGGGGGGGCAGTGACAGTGTACAATTAAAACATTGACCTTATGATAAGGAAATATGTATTGTACCAGGTTATAGCAAAAGTTTGCTAGTTTCCACCTGCAGTCCCGAGGGTTCATGTTCATGAAAATGCTACTGAAGAACATGCTCAAAGCTTATTCTTAAGGTGCTGTGTTGCTCACTTTCATTTTCATGTGTTTTTGTGTTCATTGGCTTAATATATATTTGTAGTTTTACTGTTTTATAAATAAATATTTGCATTTGTTTATTTTTTAATAGCTGTGTACCTCTGGCTGTACATTGTATGCATTGTACTGTAGATATCCTTGTGTCCTTGACCGTCTGTGATCGCTTTGTATCCCCCTCTGTTCCTAAAGACTGCCATACATTTGGTATAATATATCAGAATAGACTGTAGACTAGATTGCTATTGTGTTAGATGCTATGCCAGTGTGACTAGCTGTCTAAATGGACAAGTACCGTAATACTACAAACATCAGTGAGCGTAACTTGTCAGTGCTTGCGTATCTGTGGTTATGAGCAGATATCCGATGGACACCTCAGTGTTCGGGCCAACCTCGGTGATGGCGCCCACTCCTTACGTCTGATTGGCCAACGCGTGGACGGAGGCCAGTGGGTCATGGTCAGCCTACTCCGCCATGACAACCTCTTTACTCTGCGCTTGGAGCGGGGCGGCGGGTCACGGGAAGTCAGCGGCGTGCTCGGACAGCGCAGGGAGATCGTGGTGCACCCGTCCAGCGTGCTGCTAGGCAACGCGGGCACGCATGGAACGCGCGCCGACTTCCAAGGTGAGAGAGCGCTCCGAACCCAGCTTTCCTATTTTCACACCATCTCTTCTTTTTCTTCCTCTCTTTTTATGTCATTCTCTCTTTGCCAGCTTATTGTTGTACTCTTTCTCTCTCAGTCACTGAAGTTTTGTAGACTCTCATCTGCTCTCCTTTACTCCCAGTCATCCCGTTTAATTTATTATTTATTATTTTAATTATTTTCTTTTCCATTACTTGTCCCATTCTGTACATGTCTTATTTTGGTATCTGTTAATGTTAGTTTCTCTTGTGTGTGTGTGTGTGTGTGTGTGTGTGTTTCTGTGTTTGTCTGTATATGAATGTGTGTGTGTGTGTGTGTGCAGGCTGCATGCGTGACGTGCGTCTGAACGGGCACACACTGCCACTGGATGGCCAGAGCACAGAGTTCAGCACGGTGCTGGAGCGCCGGGGGGTGACGGCCGGCTGCCACTCAGACGCCTGCAGTGCCAAGCCCTGCCCCAGCCCCCTCTACTGCGTCGACCTGTGGAGGAAGCATGAGTGCAAGTAAGACATTCTGCTTACACAACACACACACACATATTACCCTCTCTCTCTCTCTCTCTCTCTCTCTCTCTCTCTCTCCTTCACACACACACACACAATGTCACCTTATCGTCACCTCACACAACACAATCACACAGACACAGACACACACACAATGTCACTTTATCGTCACCTCACACAACACAATCACACAGACACACTCACACACACTTTTTCACCATATAATTTAACTTTAAAAGTTTAACTTTAAAAAACATCTGACACATATGCAGAATGCTGTATGGCTGAAGCCCTCATAAGTATCTAGAGATATTTTCAGTCCTTGTGCTGTCACATACTTTCAAAAGATGACATGTCTAAATATAGTAAAGACAGGCAGTTTAATGGAAGGAGTTCACATTTAGTAGACTGAATGTAGCCTACATTAAATGTTAAATGTGAAATTGTCTGCTTTTAAACTGTCAGAGGAGTTGTCATTCCTGTCTAACTGCCAAAGCTCCAATTCTATCCACTTACAGACATGAAGATTTATAACTTCAGACATGCTCCCTCTTCTTAATGCCACCCAACTGTTGACACTGCGTCTGTCTTTCTGTTTGTTTGTTTGTTTGTTTGTTTATGAATGTTCAGGTGTCCGTCGGGTCAAGTGCTAGTTCTTGACGACTCGACTGGTCTGCAACGCTGCGCTCCATCGCCGTGCCGGTCCTCCACCTGCCGTAACGGCGGCACCTGTGTGGCCCAGTCGGCCAAGAGCTACCAGTGCCGCTGCGCAGAGGGCTTCCGGGGCCAGTGGTGCGAGGTGGGGAGAGCCAAGGCCCTCCGCCTAGCTGCCCTCAGCCCCAGCTCCATCCTGGCCATCAGCATGTGCCTGCTGGTCTTCTTCGGTGAGTGGGGAACAGACAGGAGTGAGAACACTACTGTACATCACAGTCATGGGGGTAGGAGTGAGTGGCCTCCACTGCACTACAGTGCAGGGGGTAGTTAGGAGTGAGGGGGGCAGTCAGGAGTGAGTACACTACACCACAGTCAGGAGTGAGGGGGTCAGTCAAGAGTGAGTACACTACACCACAGTTGGGGGGGGGGGCAGTCAGGAGTGAGTACACTACACCACAATCAGGGGGGTCAGTCAGGAGCAAAGATTCTTGAGAACACTACACCACTTAGTGTGGATGAAGGGAGCTGTGCACAAACGTGTGGTCAGGGCAGCCTCAGTACTAGAGGACAGACAAAGCCAGTGCAGGCATGTGAGAGCTTCAGAATGTCATAGACACACACACACGTGGAACACACATATTGTCATCCTATTTATTTATTTCATTTAGGTGCACTTTCGGGAGGTCAAGTCTGTGTGTGTGTGTGTGTGTGTGTGTGTGTGTGTGTGTGCTAGGACATTGCAGGAGTGAGAGCATGGGTGAAGCCCAGAGCTCCAGCATCTCCTAAGGCTCACTCAAAGCCCTGCTCGTGCACATAAACACACATTCACACACATTTGCACCCTTGAAGTCACACATACACACACACACACACACACACACACACACATATACACGCTACACATATAGCCTTAAATGCCTCAGGGTACACTAGGGGATAGTCTGTCCTCTCTTTGCACTTCTCTATCTCTCTCTCTTTCTCTCTCACACTTTTTCTCTATCTCTCTCTCTCTGACCCACTTCTCCTATTCTTCCCCAGCCATCCTGGTCGCTGTGACCGTCTGGAACCAGAAGGGCAGTCGCAATAAGTTCCGCAAGCGTGGCGTTTACCACATCCCAGCAGAGCACGAGAGCTGGGAGGACATCCGGGAGAACATCCTCAACTACAATGAGGAGGGAGGAGGAGAGCAGGATCAGGTACACACACACACACACACACACACATACACAGATATACATGCACGCACACACACACACACACACATACATACACACACACACACATACACACTTAACACACTTAAACAGCCATTAGTGCATTTGTGTACTGGGACTGCATACACACACACACAGACACACACACACACTCACACACACAAACACACTTTACACACTTAAACAGCCATTAGTGCAGTCGTGCTCTAGGACTCCAGGGAGGGACGTTATTGATTTGCCATCACTACAGGTCACATCAGCACTCAGCCTGACATCCTTAGTCAGCACGAAGGCAGTGTGGCCCATTGGCCACTAGGTGGCAGTAGCGCTGTGGAGCTTTAAAAGTGAACATACATGTATACATCCACTTACTCAGTCGGCAGATGGGTTGGCCTATGACAGGCAAAAACAAATAAACGATGGGCGCTGTAATATGCCATGTGTCATAATTCCAGTTCTAATGAACAAGTAATATCCACAGTTGAATCAGCCCCAAATTATGATATTTTTTTCTGTCGCTGTGTGTCTGCCCATCTTTGTGTGTGTGAGTATGTGTGCGTGTACACTGATGTTTTTTGTACATCATTGTGCACAGCATATCGTAACTTTAATGCCTAGAGTAAAATGAGTAACATTGCAACAACTGATTGTATTTCCCCCAGAATGCCTATGACATCACAGAGCTGAAGCGCCCGCTGTGCTCCAGCCTGTCCCAGTCGTCCTCCTGCACTACGGCGCCCCTCATCAAGTCCTCCCAGGGCTCCCAGGAGGAGGTGCACCCTTCCCAAGGCTCGGTGGTGAGCTCCGCCGGGGGCCTCTGCCCGCACCCGTCCTACGCCTCCCACGTCGCTGCCGCCGCCTCCGTGGGCCTCCCGCACCACCACCACCCCCACCCCCATCACCACTGTCCCATGGACTTCAAGAGCTACGTGGCCCGCATCATCTGGGAGGCAGACAATGACAGCCTGGCCCTGCCTCTGGACACGTACCGCGTCTACTGCATCGAGGGAGAGGCCGCGTCCAGCGTGGGCAGCCTGAGCTCGCTGGGCTCCGCCCTGGCCGAGGCCACGAGCGGCGCGGACGCCAGCGCCGACTTCAGCTACGAGAGCCTGCGCCACTGGGGGCCCAAGTTCGAGGGCCTGAGCGAGATGTACCGGCGGCCCGAGTTGGCGGCAATCGCCTACCGGGAGCCATCCGTGAGGAGCCCCACCCCGACCCAGGCCCGCGGCCAGGCTCATAGCCCACTGCCCCAGCAGCTGCAGCTGCAGCAACAACCCCAGCCCCAGCAGCAGCTCTAAGACCCCAGCAGCATCTCTGTCTGTGTGGGCTCTGAAGTGACGATCAGAATTGGTTGTGAGGAAGAGCAATCTCTCTCTCTCTCTCTCTCTCTCTCTCCATTGTCCCTCTGTTTGGTTTTTGTTTGGTTATTTGTTTGGCTGGGTTAGCGTTGATTTTTTTTTTTTTTTTTGCCTCGAGTATTACACACACACAAGCTTTACCAGCCTACATGGGAGTTGATGCCCTGAAACCGTACTTAAGCTGGAAATCAAATTTGAAGTTTTATTTATTAAGCGTCTGATGTGAGCTGTTAAAATTTTTATAAATGTATTGTATTTATTTTAGCCTTGAAACCTTCTTTATACAGGGAACAAAGCCAGTGGATAACTGTGTGATTTCTCTTCTGTTGTGTTCAAGGGAAGACTTTTTGTGTTGGGTTACAAGGATTCTGTCTCCCCAGTCCGTGTATTTAAAAGATGCCTTTTCATGGTGGCCTGTGTTTCTTGCGCTCCAGATGGGTACAGATGAGTTGAGACAGGTAAATTGGATGAGCCATGGCACCGTAGAACAGTAAGGACTGCTTGCTGTGCGCTTGGAGGAAAAGCAGTCCATTTTCCTGCACGCCTGGGACATACTCACTTCTTCTCTCCCCATACGCCCAAATGCTCAATTGATGACGCTAGAATTCATGCAGTCGCTTTGACAGCCAGGCGCCATTAATCTCAACTCAACTTGGCTGCAAACAAACTTGGTTTAATCACATCAAAATGAACAAGCACAGAGTTCTTTGACAAAGGATTATAAATCTTTCACGTTGATCAAAAAAATTGTGATCATTTTGATTAAGGAAAAAATAAGTGTATTTGCTATGTTGAGATATTCTGTCTTGGTGAGCTTTGGTGTTGCAGCAAATGAAGACGGAAGGAACATTTAAAGAGTTTCTTTGCCATGCTGCAAAGTCCAAACCATTGTATATGACTTGATGAATTATTTTTGTACTCCTTCATAAATCTGTATCTGACCTTTCATGTGTGTATTCTGTGTTGATGTTTCTTCAAGGCTGTACTTTTGGGTTTTTTTTCCTTTGCCTTTTTTGCCCTCCATGGATGGTTCCTTTGTGAGGTTAATCATGTGTGACACTCTTTGAGCCCTGTGTTCCGAAGCAAGGTGACACATTCCCTTGTGTCGCCGTGCAGTCATATGAATGTATCTCAAACCAGACTGGGGAAAAGTGACTCAGACGTGCTTTGTGGGGCCCTCTGCAATGGAAGTGAGAAGTCTAGCGCAAATAGGCGGAAGATACAATCAGAAAGAAGAAGAAGAAAAGAGAATTATTAATTGCCTACAACTGTTTCGAAATGGCCTAAATCAATATAGATATATTTTTGTTGTCGTAGAGTCAGAAACTATTAGTAGCTTTCAAAAGAAAAGATTGACATGATGATATATTTTTTATCAGAAGCAAGTCCTAAAAACGTTTGGTGTTTTTTTTTTTAAATCAAACATGGAGGCTGGATGTGTAACTGCTGAGGTGTAAGTCTACACAATCCATGTGCTGAGGTTGACATGGCTTCTCCCAAAAATGTCATTAGTCAAACATTGTAGGACAGTGGATCAGTTCATCGCCGTGCCATAAACCAAACGGGAAATGCGTCCGAACATCTTCATCTTCATCTTTGCACAAACTAAGCTCAATCCAAGCGACACTTCAAAACGGCTTCTGGAGTGTTTCGAAGTGAAATGGTGCCTGTATGCAGTAGACTATGTAAAGTAAGCAACAACCGTAAGTTAGACTTGAAGCAGATTCTAGAACCCCTACAGTGTTCTGGAGCTGCGTTCTACTCTTTGTCTTGACGTTCTACTTCAGCAGCATTGCCACTGGTTCTACTGCTTACACCTATGCTATAGAACAGGCTTAGGCTAAAGGTCTAGTGCAAGGGTGATGGACACTGACCATTGTCAGTAAATGCATCCCTCCTGTTTTCCCAGTCCAATCTAGTCCAGTCCAGTCAATGTTCTCACTTCTCGCACATAGGCCTCAGGGCTTTCACCTGTCTATTGTATATTATGTATATATGTACGTTTTCTAGGGACCTAATGCCAGATATTCCTTTTGTATATGAATTTTAATAAATAAAGCATTTTCCTGAAGGCATCATACAGTATTCGGTGACTTATTGTCTTACACAAAACATACATGTAGTTTGTACAACAGCATTTGAGTACAACAGTATGATCGTCCTCAAGCAAGCTAAGCCTCAAGTCTAGCCGATTCTGTTCCTACCTCATCTTTCGTGAAACTGTCCTATGGTCAGAGCACCATCTAGTGGTCTTTCTCTGTTCCTATTCTAAGAATCTTTATTGGAGAGTACACATTGTACATCTCTTCAGTGTGTCTTTGTGAGTGAGTGAGTGTGAGTGAGTGAGTGAGTAAACAAATACATTCAGAAAGTAAATGACAAACTTTTAATATGTCTCAGTTTTCTAAGATTGTCCTTTTTGTCAAAAACAAAAAAATTGTTTACACTTTTCGGTAATACTTTATTTTAGCACACACTGTTCCGCCGTTAACAAGCTGGTTATTAACATGCAAATTAGTAACATATTAGCCATTTGTTAGTCACTACGAATAACTTACTGATACCTATTCTGCATGACCTTATTCAACCCAAAATAGACCATTAACTCAGAATTTCTCCTGTATTACCTCTTAATTACATTTTATTCATGGTATGTAAGTTAGGTGTTGTTTATGAATTATGATTCTCAGGAACATTTATTCTCAATCAAAAAATACTTAATTAGGATTTATTTGGAGACTATGCACTTGTAGCTTTGGGTTTTGTTCCAATGCATAGACCTAAGTATTAGTGAAGGAGAATAACTGTCCCTACGTACTACCACCTTATAAGCCCTATATTAATCAAAGCATATTAACATCATAATTCATATACAACAACTAAGTTACTATCTGTGAATTAAAAGTAATTAGGAGTTAATATTGGAAACATCCTTAGTTAATGGTCTATTATGGGTTAAATAAAGTCATGCAGAATAAGGAATTAAGTTATTTGTAGTGACTAACAAATGGCTAATATACTATTAATTTGCATGTTAATAAACAGCTTGTTAATGACGATCAATATGTGCTAAAATAAAGTGTTACCCCCACTTTTTTACTACTTTATTCAGCTATTATTAGCCTTCACGTTATATGCATTTAACTCTAATGGAAAGGAGGGCATATTTGCATTTGAATATTGACTGACGTGTCCCCATAAGAGCAGTCTGGCAAGAGGAAACTGGCAGAGTATGAGGGAGTATTTTAGAGAGGGAGAGAGCATCTACTTTTCTTTCTAATGTCCCTTATATTATCAGTCCAGGAACTCATACAGATAAAATCTTGAAAATAGTAAAACCAGAACTGAGGTCCAATGCAAAGTTTTCATCCCCACCCTTGTCCAGGCATTACAAACAGCTCAACAGCCTTAGGTGGCTTTTTTTAGCCAGCGAAAGGGACTCGTGGGTGAGCATCCACCCAAAGCCAAGAACTCCTAAACTAGGGCACCACTTGCCATGAAAACTTAAGGATCATGTGCTTGGCAGTGAGTTTCACTGCTGGTTGAGTGGTGGTGGGGGGTTGCCACTCTTTTGTCTCAGTAGCTGGGCTGTGGGGGTGCTGTGTTATAACCTAGAACTCATAGGGGGGTTGGTAGCATTTTCTCTTTCCCTTTTTTGGGGGGGCTATGGATGGGGGGTGGGGGGTTAAAGAAATTTGGAAGGGATGGGGGGGGGGGCTGCAGATGAGTGTCCTGTTGGGGGTTGTGTCACAGGGTGGTAATGGTGGATGTATTCCCAAGACCATACAATAACTCCCACACAACAGGGGCTTTGTGAGGAGAGGGGGGCAAGTGTCCCCGACACCAACTCCCTGACCAGACAAAACTGGGCCGAAGCGCAGACACTCTTCACTAACAATGGTTTGAGTGGGGGAAAAAAAAACTTCAGCATGAATGGTGTCCAGCGTCTTGAGACACGAGGAACACGTTCAACACCCGCTTGCATCCATGTTCTGTTCTGTCCATATCATGTTTTATATAACAATGGCCAGACTTCACTGAAGCCCAAATTTTCACAGGCTGAATCATTCCTGTTGGATTCTGATTATCATTAGTTTTGTTTCTCCCTGACGGAACTTCTTGAGGTTCCCTCTGAAGTGCATATTCTCATCGTTTTTCTTTGCAACATTGTGTCAAATCAAAGTAACTTGACACATAGAAACATTGTGTCCCTTTCACACACCAACATGAAGTTCAACTCTGAAAGCCTCAAAAACATGTTAATTCTGTCTCTCACATGCATCCAAGTCAAACGTCTACGGTTCCCCAGTGGGTTTGTGTTTCACAGTGCAAAAACTGCCCCCTTCACACTGAATTGAAAAAAAAAAAAAAGCCCAGTGCTGTTGATTTGAACCCTTCCATGATCCTTCACTCTGGAGTCGAGTGTTGAGGACTCAAGTGTGAAGACGACACCTCTTCTTTCAGAAAGGTGGGTATCGGCAACGCTCCACTCGTTTTATTACCCAATTCCCTCTTTTGTCATCCCACTGCCATTCCCCTTCATTTCTCTTCTATTCCAAGCAGCGGAATTTCGCATGCAGGGGAATAGAGTGCCATTTCCTCCAAACACCCCGGCAGGAATTGGCCTGCGTGGACATAGAGTACAGGCCAGGGTACTATATACCTATGGAGAGGCTTCAAGGCAGAGAACTAGCTCCACTGGTTTCCTGAAGAAGGGTGTAACCGCAGATGTAAATGATTTTGGTGGGGGGGCTTTGACTCTTCTGAAGTCATCAGCTGCTCAATGATTCTCCAGCTCCACTTGGCTTGACTACATAGGTCTGATAAGAGAGTGGGAAAACTAGGTATGTATGGAAAACTCATCCCTGCCTTGTAGAAAAGGGCATTTACTCTTGCTTTGGGGATCAAATGCTTCCCCATATAATTGAAAATTATTATTATAACCCCGTTAATGTCTCGTAATATTTATTGAAATTAAAACCTAAACCAAGTAGTTGGAATGGAGCAATTCTCTGAATTGCTAAATAGTAAGAGACGTATGCTCCACAGCTGTCTATTTTGACACTTGGCCAACATGAACAAATAATGACAGTGCAAGAGGTGACTTGAGGAGCCTAATGGACTTTAGCAAGCAGAGCTCGTCAGTGTCACCCACTGGAATGTGCCTCTGTCAATGTTTATCCTCCTGCCCTCCCACAGAATGCCATTTTGCCACCAAACAGCAAAGTTCACAACAAAGCTTGCCAACGCCTGGCATTCAAGGCCTGCCCCAGTCAAACTTTTGGGCTCTTGATAGATGTAGATGCATCACCAGTGTACTGTATGGTCAACATCACAATGAAAACACGGAGAAGATTTTCTTGTTACGTTTCATTATATTGCTCTTTTTTTTACATTCTTTTCTGTAAAGGTTTGTACAAATCCACAATCTATACTATTTACATGTATTACACAGACAACTTCTGCTCAGCATTGTCAGATACAGTCCCATTTTGACTTGCTTTGGGAGGCAACGCACAGATTTTACAGTCCTCCATCATTCCTCAGGTCACAAATAAACCTTCAATCAATGCACTGGGGCAAAAAGTCATTCTAAATAAAAATAAAAAAAAGGCCTGTACATTTGCCCAGAAGCCCCAGCCCATCTTTAATCGAGGGTAGTGAGTAAATTCATAAATAAACCATTAGAATTAAATATTTGCCTTTGGCAGCAATAAGGAGTAAAATCATTACAATAAAAATGGCAATTTACATATAAACAAACTTTGACAATACTGCTGCATTATACAGATAATAAATACAATGCAATCATTCGGTTAAGTCCATTAACTTTCTAATCCGAATTCCAACTTATCCATACACACACAAACACACTTTTTTTTCATTTTAAATAACAGCTGTAAAAGTGTTGTCAAGTCAAGTTATCCAGGAATGTTAATTCCGGCACCAGAATGCAAACCACACAACACGGGTGTGGCAACGATTCACTCACTCTAACACATGAGGCACGGTAAACATGCAGTGCACCTCACGGGCATGACATCTCAATTCACCACATCTCCATCACACACACACACACACACACACACACACACACACACACACACAGAGTTAGGCCACAATGGCACATAGCACCAATGACATGAGTGGGCTTTTCCTAAAATCCAAAGAAACTTAAGTTCCACACACATACACACACATACATGATATAAAAAATACCTATGTGTTCAGAGCTCAGCAGTTGGAACGCTCTCAACTGCGCATCAGCAGCATTTAGCCTATAGACTATCTTCACCCTATGCACAGCCATTTTGTCCCCAACTTGTCTCTCGGGTCAGTTCTGCATTTAGCTCTTTCCAGATTAGCTGCTTGATAAGTAAGTACTGCCATACAGTAACTCTGGTGAGAAGAGACTTGGGGAAAGAAAAAAAAAAAGAGCCCATCTCGACAAGTCAGGGAATGAATTGGCTGGGCGTGCACTACAAATAAATCCCTGAATCTGACATGGGAAGATGGCTCACTATAACCTGGCACCCCAGCACAAGACAATTGAGAAAACATGAGACATCTCAGTATGAGGTTTAGATGCACAGTACACGCTTCTTCGCCTGGTCCTGCATTGTTTTGTCTTTTTTTCCTGTAAGGATCTCACTGGCTCAGAGGCTTCTCCGTACTCTTGGGTGGGGTCAGCACGCCACCCACGGCAACAGGGGACAGGCGGTCAGAATTCTCCTGCTGCTTCATGTGAACATCGTTCTGTGGAGAGACCACAATTACAGCATTAGAACCATAACAGATACAGACCCCGCACTACCATTGATTGATCAGAACTACTATACCACCCAGACCCTATTGTAGTGTGACAGGAGGGGCTAAAAGATTATCTGGTTACAAACTCATGCAGAATGTGCAACAAGTGCTGGGTACATGTTAAATCCTTGTACGGTTTTGAATACACCTGGATTTTGGACCCATTTAGATAATACACTGATGTTTCACTGATCTAACACTGATTCTTTGAGTCATTCCATATTCTGGAAATATGACTGATCCATTTGAAGTAAACTCTTGGGTCTGGGCCTATGTCCTCTGCTCCACAATAAGGGTTGACTGTGGATGAGGGCATCTGGCAAATAACTGAATATTATGGGATGAGTGATGACTCACCAGCATGCCCAGGTAGTCTGTGTGCGTTTGAATGTTGTGGCGGTCTTCAGTGGGAACCTTCCGGAAGTCCTTGAGCTCAGCCTTCTCGCGCTCGCTGACCACCATCATGAAGGGAGCCATCCAGCTGACGCATGGCGCCACATTCTCCCATGTCAGACCTGTGCCAAAAACATACCATGAGCACATGGGGCACCAGATTCACTTAGGGAAGGAGACTAACCCTACAAATCTCAACCAAATTGAACTAAACTAAACCAAAACATTGTTCGAGTGCACACTACACAGTCGCTGCTCACTTTCAGTTTTCTTTTTTGAACAAAGAGAAACAAACTATTTGGAGATAAAAATCTGACAGCCTAAAATGTATGTCAATAAATTCCGTACCTGAGACTTTATGGACAACTTCAAAAGATGAGAAGTGACAGAAGGCTGCGGCGGCTAACACTCCATAGTGGAATTCCAGTGAGTTGATGTCCAACATACACAAATCCAACAGCTGCAAAAAACAAAACATAAAACAAACCCTGTTAGCCCAATAAATAACTAAAGTGTTAAGACAAGTGCACAAGGGAGCAGAGATGAGTCGCAAGTAGCAGAGGCAATGGAGACACATGCCTGTGTGATTTGAATGAAGACCTCTTGGGAAAACTGCGGGATGAGGAAATTGGGGCCGTCCCTCAGGGAGTCCACCTGTGCGTAGAGTTTAAGCCAGGAGATGACCGTTTCAGGGCACAGCTCCCACTTCAAGGCCTGGGGAACGAAGAAGAAATCAATTAACAAAAGGATCACATCACGATGAATTTACACTGCAAGCAAGCAGGCAAGAGGCAGTAATGTCTCTGATGGGACAAATCAAAGTGTTGAACAAGAAATTTCCATGTGTTACTGTTGGCTTAAGACTGCCAGTGTCAATGTAAATCTATCGCTAACAATGAACAGACATCAGATGACTCTGGTGTAAATGTAAACTTAAGAATCGCAGGCTATCTCAAACAGCGAGCACATGGCACAGACTTATCGGACTGGTTTTGACTAATAGCACGTACCTTTAGCATAATGAGCTCCATACCAAGTATTTCCTCCTCATCACACGCGCCGTCTGTGACGTAGGCAAATTCGTGGAGCTTCGGAGGGTAGATCTCCTGCACAGAAACGGGAAAAGGGCATAGTAATAAGCACAATTGCAAGGAATTTTCAAAGTCTAGTAAAATTTCTCTTTCAAGGCCTAGACACAGTTCTGAGCAAATCCAACTATTCTATAAGTTAAACAGACAGTTTTCTTTGATGTTTACTTCAGACAACTGAAGTAAACCGTCAACTTCAAAAAACAGTACATTACAAACAAACAGTCACACATTCATTTACCAAAGTGAACATTTAAAGCCACGTATTTGCACAGGACCATCCTTACCTCTAGTTTGGAGGCGATGAAGAGGGCTGTGATGCCAATTAGCTGCAACTGGCTTTTGGCCACGTCGGTCTGGGTCAGCATGAAGCGATCAAAGAAATCCTGGGCTAAGTAGAATGTCTCCCTGTGCAACGAGTATGCCTCACTCACCTGTAGAGAGAGAGAGAGAGAGAGAGAGCACCACAATTTAGTGAAAGATCACATGGCCTCTCACTGCACAAACTGAAACAGATGGGAAGGTACTGAGAGTGAAGGTGGGGGTAGGGGTGAGGAGCTAAAGCACTCGGTTTGCAGTTTTGTGTTCCCAAGACTGAGTCTTGTTTTAGAGCTCCGTTTCGACCACAACGTGCCATGCAAATAAGCACACCGGGAAGATGGTGCCTTCTGGGTTTCAGTAATCTGCCTTGTGACTGACTGTACAGGCATTGTATATTTCAGGACAATTTGAACCCTCTGACCAACTTACACTTACTCTAGGGCTAGCCCCTGTCAGGATCTCTGTTATTTGTACATTGTTCATTTAGCATCTCATTACATAGGTATAACTACGACATAAGCTCTGGTTCTGTATTATAATGTACAATATCATTATACTGCATCATTTAAGACCATTCACTGTTAATCTTCTTACCTCCATCAGCCAGTCAAGGAGAATGGCCCTCATCTTGGGTTGCAGGTTGGGGTGGCGTTCTGTAAGGCTCTTGTCGTGGATGTACTTCAGTTCCTTGTTCAACATTTTAATCCACACATCGTCTGAGCTTGCCCAGCTGTCAATAAGACAATTCATTTGCGTCAAAATTAACTCTGGCTAGCACCATTTGTTTGTTGGGCACATACACAAAATAGAAAACTGTATCACACTACATGAGAAACCATCAAATAAGCACAATAAATGACCCATTCATTTGAGGTGTGCCTGGCAGATTTGAATTTTTAAGTCGCATAGTCACAATAGAACAGACAACAACAGGAGTGAAGGGTCATTAGCACCTAATGTGGAACAAAATGGAGGAACATTCCAGATCAGCCTGCAGAACCCCCCTGCCAATAGATATGAATAGCAAGGCACCAACCTGAGGCTGGGAAGTGGAGATGGCTTAATGAAAAGATTCTTAAATCTGTAGCGCTTGAAGCAGGAGGTGTTGGTTGTCTCCTCTGGCTCCTTGTGTGGTGTTTCAATGAGGACACAGGGGCTAACTTCTCCCTCTGGCCACCGATTCTGAAGACAAGAGACAAAAAAAAAATCACATATCAGTTCAAATACTTCTCACAATTCAAAAGTTACTCAAGTAGCTAGAAATAAAATACTTTGCTTAAATAAACATGCTAGCTGTCTTTGATGTACCCAAGCATTAGACCGATTACGCAACGCATTTTCCAATACATACATGAATCATTGAATCAATGAAAAAAAAAATGAAAATACCTAATCCCTAAATAGTCTTTTCACTACAATTTAAAAAATTATTTTGTTTTAAAATGCGTTATCTTTGACGGAGGACAAAGAATGGCTATCGCGATTACGCGGGCTGGGGAAAAGGGAGGGACCAGACTTCAGGATGGTCAGTGGCGGCTGCGCCAAAATGCATCGATTAGCCCACTGACACAGTTTAGCCAACACAAGTATTAGCTTACAACCCCCACGATGAGCTACACAGAGCAACAAGTTGCAATTTTAAATAGCATAGTTCATAAAAAAATAATAAAACCTCTACCTCGATAAGAAAACAGCAATGCATAACCACCAGAACAACTAACCTGGATTTCATAACTTTGCTTCTTGGCAGCACTTGGCATCTTTTTATTGCACTCCTATGGAATGAAAATCAACATTAATTGGGGTCAACGTAAAATTGAATACACCATGAATGAGTGATTGTTGTAAATCTCCCCATGCGAAATTAATTTAATACTCTACAAGATAAAATATGTAGCCTACCTCTGATTTTCTTTTCCTGGTTAAAGTGGTATTCATCTCTGGCGCATTTTCATTTCTTGCTTGCAGAGTGATGCGACCACTACAAAATTTAACAAAAAGGTTAGACAGTCACATACACCACAGAACACACAAGTAACTATTCTTGTGTAAACCAGTACAAAACTAGTTAGTTAACCTAGCTGAGTATTAGTTACCTGCGTCTTGACATTTTCTTGATGGTGAGGTCTGGATGATATAAAATACCTTAAAAAAGGAAGATATGTTACATTATTCACAACGAACACTATCGTTACAGCAAAGCATGAAGACATCCTTACAACAAAACTCTACTTAAAGATTAGCTGGTTATTTTGAGTTAGGCTAATTTAGATAACTTAGCTAACTGATAGCGAACTTCTAGGACCTGAACCAGACTGGCAACAAAGCCCCTCATCGAACATCAACTTCAACAGAAAACGTATCCATAAAAATACATCGTCGGCTGTTTCTTAGATAAATGATGGAAATGCGTAACGTCAACTATCGTCAAACAACATATTTCTATTGTCGTAATTATCATGTTAACTTACATTAGCTCGAACTCGATGTACAGTCCTACGCGCCAATTTGTATTAAGCGGGAGGACACACTGATCACAGTAGGCTAGTACCCTTATGTTAGCCAACCTACTCCTTGCCAATCAACGGTAATTAAGGCTACTATATGGTTTAAAATTCACACTACAGTCAAGACATTCTATCACAAACAATAGTCTTATACCAGAGAACCTTGTGAAGACAATTTCGCTTGGTATCACAGCTACTATTTGCAAGTAGCCCACTAGCTCGCTAACAGAGTAAGTATGGTTGGTGTGCCACGTCCTGTACATTCCCTACCTCAAGTTTTTTTTAGTTAGGTTACAATGAAAACAATCTTTAAGACCTGATGGTTTAGGACTACAACTACACGTTACTATCCTTTGCAGAGTTCACGCATAAAACGCAAATAACCCATTTTGTTGCATGTACAGCTAGCTCCTGTAAATTCGACGTCACTGATATTCTCTTCTCCTAAAACCCAATTTCTGCTTTACAAAAATGCTCAAACATTTCAAACTAAACAATTTTGCAGGTGGGCTATGATCTGCAAGCAGTAAACACAACAAAAAGATAGTAATATAACAAAAAAAAAAACAAATACGCGCGGAGCAACCCCATAATCCCTTCCTTTACCTTCGATGTAGAATGAATGAATGCATCAGCTGGCGCCGGCGCCAATCCTTATATTCGCCACCAATGGCCAATGCGCATGTGTGTCCGCGGTCACTTTTTGCGCTCCAAATATTAAAATTAAGAATAACAAAGACTAAATTAAGCGGTGACGAGTCTTTTCTACGCAAAACACCCTAAACTGCAACGAATACCTTGTTTCCATAGCAAGAGAAAGACCTGGCAGTGGTAGCCTCATCAGATTATGCTTAGAATAGTATAGCGATTTTTGATGAACTTTTTTTGAAAAAAGAGCGCTTTCCTTATTTTCCGGTTGGATGGAATGTGCGGGGAAGGAGCTTCTATACCTTTTGCCATTCACCACTTATGCTGTTTTTGTGTTTTAGATGTGTTTTAAACTATTTCGTTCGGGAATAATAGTACTCGAGATGACATTTCCTGATGTGGGAGGAGCTCAAAATGTAGCTAGCCAATAAGGACGGCGAAAGTTGCGACAACGTGCTTCCACTGGAAAATGTAAACAAACCAGAGAGTGGAGTGTGGCCTCTTTTTTTGACGGTGTTTTAGTGAATCTGTTTATGAAGTTGTATGCATAGACAGTTCAATTTATTAACGCCAAGAGGTGAAACGTTATTTTGGCCGATCTTAATGAGGCAATTGATGACTTAAGCTTTTCGTCTAGACCTCTCAAAATAAACTCGACACGTCAGGCTGAGGGACTAATCCTCTGAGACAGTCAGGTCAGCAGCATCCTCTCTGTAAAGCGAAAGGGCCTACCCTAAACGTAGTCTACACGGCTGCCTGACTTCACAAACAACTGTAACCGATCATGTACAGTAGATGTTTTGATTAGGCCTACATAGCAATTGTTGGGTGTACCTGATTTAAAGGAGACTTCGAAGTGAATCAATAGCCCTGTTGTTTGAGATCACCAAGTGCTGTCAGTATGAAAAAGAATGGAAAAATTTAATGAAACATAGACCCAAATACAGATATGGTAGCTAATATTAAAGGAGTTCTCGGAGTGAATTAAACCGAAGCCCTGTTGCCTGAGGCTGCCGAGTGCTGTCGATAGGTATCAGAACCAGAGACACTTCAGAACTACATCAGCTACAATGTCACCGAATTCGAGAACTAGCCGCTATACCACTAACTGATTAGGGCATGTGAAAACAAAACCATAGTGAAAAAGACATGCCCTAATCAGTTAGCGGTTGCGGCTAGCTCTCGAATTCGGTCTACGTTGTAGAGCTGATGTAGTTCTGATACCTATCGACAGCACTCGGCAGCCTCAGGCAACAGGGCTTTGGTTTGATTCACTCCGGAGTACTGCCCCAAGTGAATGGGAAATAACTTGCTTTTAGTTTCATTTCGCTATGCCCCATTCAGTTAACATTAGTTAGTTTGTTAATAAATTATAGGCCTACATTTTTGTGTTATTCTTCCCCACAGGCAGCATTCAGTGACCTCAAACAACAGGTTTATTGATTGATTCACACCAAACTTCTCCTTTAAGGCTTTTTGAAACAGTGTGTAGGCCCTACGTCTAACCATCTTCAGTGCACTCCATGGCAGTAGATGGCGGTGGACTTCTGCAGGTCCACTGCAGCCCTGACCAACATGTCACCATTGATAATGCTGATGTGGAAATAGACCTATTCCCAAGTGCCTGTAGCTTACACAGCAAACACAGACGTACAGTGACTCTTCAAGAAATAGGTCCTTAAACATCTCCAACAAACTTCTGCTCACATGTTTTGTGCTACCACTCAGTCATTGCCTGCATTTTCTAGTTGTGTTGGGAGAAAGAGAAATGCCAGCAGACTGCTCAGGTTGGTGAGGAGATCTGTTCCTGTCCCTGGCACCAGTTGCAGAGGAGAGGACCCTGAATAAGCTGCTGTCTATCCAGGATAATCATCATTATTCTATAAACCAAGCAGAGGCTCACATTTGTATTATTATTATTAAAAAACAGTTGATTATGTTGGTTTATAGGCCTTTGTTATACTAAACGTTAACATGTTATTCTCAAAGATGGTATGTAGGCTCATGTGCAGTGCAATGATGCAGAGAAAGGAATTAAAAATTTTTTTTTCAATTCAATTTTATTTGTACCGCGCCTTATACAAAGTAATGTCTCAAGGCGCTTAAGAATTTAACTTTTTTTATGGGGTGGTTTGAGCTCAAAAAGTTTGAGAACCACTTCTCTAAACAACCACCCACACTCAGTCAGTCATGTGCTACATTGCCTCTACTTGTCTTTTAAGCCTTTAACAGTAGAATTTATGCGTCTTTGCACATCTTTAGTTTGTACAATTATTACAACTGCACTGAGAACACCTTGCACTACCCATCTCTCATGCACTACCTAACTCCCACTTTCTACTTTCTTGGACATCTATGTACAGTAAAGTACAGTAACTCCAGCAGTCACTACACCATACTATACTATTAGACAATCCCAGTGGAGAGACTCATTGCACAGTTGCAGTTTGTCAAGGATTTGTGTTAGTCTACATTGTCAAGTGATGCTTAATCTAAGTAGGCATATGGCCAATAAAAATGAGACAAATATAAAAAATTGTATTATGAAAGGTTTTATTGAAGACTGGTAGCTTACATGGTTTTACGAAATAATGAATTTCAGTGAAACAGGCTACATAATGCATCTGCAAATTAAAATGAAAATACAGTCAATGACATTAATAATGGATCAAAATAAGTACATCATCTGAAATACAGATAAATAAATGTGATACTAAACCCTACACTTTTGGCAAAGTGCTGTATAATTCCAGTAAACTATAAAAAAAAATCAATTGAAAGCATAGTCTAAACACGATATGAAAAAAATGCCACAGAAAAAAACACTTCACACATTAAACAAAAGAGGTCTGCTACATTTTGTGTATAAAAGGTGTACAGAGCAAGTGGTTCACAGAGTCATAACCCCTCTGCATAGAAATTCGCTTCTTGTTTACGTTTGTGTCCTTTTTGGACTTTTCAAGTTCTCTGTAAATGCACTGTCAAAATGTTTTAACCTGGAAGGCACATGATCAACACAATTCAAGGCAAAAATAATAGAATCCCTGTGATAAACACATTAAAAGTTGAGAGAGAAGAGAGAAAATGCTTGTCCAGCATAATTCGTGGAAAATGGAGACATTTTGCACAGCTCCCGTTCCCTTCGTCTTTTGAACTGAGTAACAAAGAGGGATCGGAAACAGCGTTCATTGCTTACAGTCATACTAGAACATCACACACAGGCACATACACAAAGACAGTCGTCCTAAAGAGCTAAATACATAGTGTCTTGGGTATGTCACCAACTGCTTGAAAAAAGTAACAACCAAACATAAGCACTTATATAGTTATCTGCACTGGGTCTAGACAGACTAACAGCAACAAAAACCAAAATGGATCTGGAAGGTGCATGGTGTCCATGGTAATTCCTTACTAGCCTTTCCTTCAACAGAATTCAGTCTGACCATAGCCCTGATATCCCCAAAAGGGCTCTTCGAAAGGGAGCAAGGAATAACAACAGATAACAGTAGAAAAGACTACAACTCTCAGAACTGCTACACTTCTATTGGATTGCTTGAAGATAAGGAAACCAGACAAACATGGAGCTAGAAAAAGATTGCTGTACTGTACAAATAACAAAAAACACAAACAGTTTCACTCCATCTTCATACGTTTTAACAGTCAATTGAGGAGAAAAAAAAGAGATAATTTTCACAGTCCTCAAGCAAGCATTTAACTTCTGTTCAGCTTCAAGAAAAGCACTTTTTCTCCTTTAAGAAGTTCCAAGGATAACAAACATTACCACAAGGCATTGTCCACATTTTGATAATTTTAAGAGGTTTTCCAGTATGTACAAGACAATTAACATCCATCAAGTAATCTGCATTGTAGTAAAAGGTGAAGAGTCCTGACCCTGAGAAGTGTACTGCAGATTTACAAGTTACAAGAAAGTTTTTTGTTTTTTTTCCTCCAACATTTTTCACCATTCTGGAATCTAGAACTACACAACCATACAATGAACCACATAATTTAGAAGTAAAAACAAAAACAAACTGTGGTTTACTTACTTACATACATACACAGAGTAACATACACGCATACACAAACTTCATACTGATATGTAATATATAAGCATTCTTTTTTTTCTTTCAAAAAATATTTTTGGAATTTTTTTTTCCATTTTATATATATCTTACATTTGTCGACTATTCAAACAAGGCTGTTAGTGAAACACCCATTATTGAACTATATTTTTTTCTTGTTTTGTTTTTTTGTTTTGTTTGTTTTTTACGTTAAGTTCATAATTAAAATAAAAGTGTAAGTACTAATCTAAAGAAATCACAGCAAAGTTTGCTCACTCAAAGATAGACTGTGTTACTAGCCTGAAGAAGTCATTATGGCTTTGAAACGACACTGAGAATCTACACTGCCATTTTGTGTGGTAACTGTTCTTCATGACCAGGCACGATTGGATGTTCACCTGGCTCCTGGTAGTAAAGCACCAGTTGAGGCTTATTAAGAAAGGCAAAATTTCCCTCTGCTTGTCTGCTCTGGCAACAACCAACAAATCACACATTTTTCAAAAAATCAGCATTAAACATGGCTGCTCCATGTTTCGATTTCGTTCACACTCAAACACACACATAAACAGACAAAGTTGTTTGACTCCACACACACACACACAGTTCAAAGCAGAGAAGCTAAATTATGTGGAGTGGGTTTGGGATTGCTCCTCTCTGCCAAGCCTCAGAACTATCTATCCAGTTACGAGCAAACCAGCCGTTTTATAAAGTGACCTACGGTGTAAAGGCTCTGTTTTGGGAGGGACTCCATTACTCTTATCTTTGTGAAAGACATATTTCTGGCCATGGAGGAGGTGGTGGGGGTGGTTTGGAGAGCTGATTGTTGGAGCTAAGGAAAGGGGTGGGTGCCAGGGAGCGGGGAGAGTGGAAAGGGGAGGCTTCAGTAGTTGAAGTGCCTCTGACCAGGCTGATGGACCAGTCCACTGGTGGACTTGGCCTGTCGGGTCCGGCCCTCGCGGAGCAGGTTGAGGCGGCGCAGCGCGTTGCGGGAGAGGTTCTGGCGCTCCACGTTGTCTCGGATGCGCTGAGCGAGGCGGCCATGTTTGACCTGCGCCAGGAGACTGGCGTGGGCGGCCAGGGCAGCTGCATAGCAGCCAGTAGAGTGGCTTGGACGACGCTGGACGACGACCTCAGTCCTAAGGACAGGAGGAACAGAGTTGAAAGTTAGGACACACCAACAACATGTTATACTGTATTTTGTTTCATTATCTATCTAATGGTTAAGGTTGCATTCTTTGATGCGTAGTTGCAGTGTATTGACATAATATACAATAATACAATAAATAATACATACAAGGTAAATAAAAATGTACATAAAAGCTGTCACTTCATAATAAATACCTGTATGATAAAATATTCAAAAACTGGTATCTAACCTGTGCAGGGATGGCTCACGAGAGCTCTCCTTTGCCAGGGGTCGGCTGACGTGGCGAGGGTTGTGGACAGCGTAGACGGACATGCTTGGGTGTTCGATCAGCAGGTTCTCCAGAGGACTGGTCTCCAGCAGGATGGGAGCACGGCCCCCAGCAGTGAAACACGGTGGTGGGGTGATGAACCAGCTCTCCTCCAGTGCGCAGCCCTTAAAGTCCCCATCCTCCCCCTTATTGCTGACATCCTCCTCCTCCTCCTCCTCCTCCTCCTCTTCGCCTGACACGTCCAGCCGCAGGAAGCCACCGTCCTCAAGGTCCGGATCTGTGTCTGCAGCCGAGTCTAGCGAGGAGCAGGAGTAGGAGCGAAGAGGGCGGTCAGGAGAGGAGGCCTGAAGGTCAGCCAGGTCGTCGGGGCCCACCTCCACAAGGCCGTCCCCACAGGAGCCTGCACAGGCCTCAGCTGCAGACAGGAAGAAAACAAGGTCAAGGGTCAGTACAGAGAGCACTAACAGCCACAATTTTATTTTGGACAAAGTTATACATCTCAGTTAGTAGCAGATACTGAGACTTAAGTCCAGATAAGATATTTTTGTTCAGAGTTTATGTTCTAGTAGAAGTAGAAGTATACTCGCTGGGTGACCAAAAATAGGCTGAAAACTTAATTTCCAATTTGAAGTTTCATCAACGATAGATTATGTCATATCATAACTCCTACCATCTACCTTCTTGGACATCTATTTCACCCTGGCAGTCAATAAATCATATCACACTGTGGTGTTTATACAATCCTGGTGGATATGCTATCATTATACAGGTGCAATTTGTCAATGATTTGAATCAGTCTACATTTTTATATCATAAGAGCACAATTAATTATATTTATTATAAATTTATATATATATATGTCAGGGACAATGACAAATCTACTAGACAACTACACAATTTCTCAAAAGAGGCCCGAGGGTTGACCGAGGGGACGGTGAGGAACTGCAGTTGCACATCCAGCCTTTAGAGGGCGCAAAGGCACTTGGCAAATCAGTGTTCTGGAAATCTTTCTGCCTCTGAGGCTATCCAACAGTGTCAAGTGAGCTGTTGGACTTTATCTACTTCTGTGTCCATAACAGGAATCTTCATGGGTATCTGAGCACCCTAAACCTTCAGGTGCAAATTACAGAGTCCTGGAGACTCTCAAAGGTAATTACTTTTCCTGAAATTAACTATTTTGTGGTAGCAAAAAACACCTAGTTAACTGTATACGTATCCCAAAAGGTACTGCTTATGGCAGTAGACCAATCACCAAACTGTTGGACAAATTATGATATTCTCTGAGCAGAAAGTAAAAATAAACACATTCCAATCCAAATTCACTCCAGAATGATTCCAACTCCAACTTGCATCATATTGACACCTGAGGCCCACATCCTCTCCTGTTTGCTTTGCTCAACAATTTAGTATTTAACTCTGATTGTCCACCATCTCCCTCACCACAGACCAGGCAGACTGTGTGTTCACGGGATGTCTTTCTTGCTGACAGCAAACATTTGGGTGATATTGTCCGTAATCCCAATGCAGTCACTGACCTCTTAAACAGCTTATGGGCACTTGGTGGTGTGCAGCCCGAAGCCAATTAACCTCTAATCCACTCAATAAGGTGAGGCAGCTGTGCTGGTCGCCCAACCAAACCAAAACACAGAGATAGCTACAGAGCTTCTATTCTCTAGGGGAGCAGTTCTGTAGCTATGGGCTAGTTTGAGAAATACACTTGTGGACTGGCCTGCATGTAAGTCAAGACAAGCCAAGTTGGTATAACAACAATGTAACTACAGTAACTAAGCATTTCAAAAGTAAGGGAATGTAGATTTGACTAGCTCATATACAAGATGACAAAATCAACTCTTCCAAACAGATTCTGAATAATAACGGAGCCGGCCTTAAAGGGATACACCACCTTATTTCGGGAAATTGCTTATCTGTAGTCAACCCCTAGTTGACAATGAAAACACATAGCATTTTTTCTCTATGTGTCTGCAATGCCTAGTTTGACAGTGTAAGCTTA
>JASCQY010000299.1:5000-14207 GCA_030264315.1 Sardinella tawilis | reverse complement strand
CCCCCAGCAAAGATATGGGTCGGCTAAGATATCCTAGCACCTGAAATATTCACACGCAGTATAATATGAGACGCCCCAACACAGTCCCTTGCTCCTAGCATCACTCAATGCCCACATGCCCTCCCACACACCAACACAAACAGCCTATAACATCAGCCAAACATGTTCTGGCAACAACAGACCAGTCAACATCCTACATCATTTAAAAAAAACTCTGGCTGTTTGCCTAGTGTACAGTAGCATCCCAGTGTCTGCCATAAAGTCTGGCTTTGGAGATGCATATGTTATTCAGTCCGGGCGGCTAAAAGCTAACCCATGAAGTCAAACTTCGCTGAAGTCCCTCAAGACCATTTCATATTTATAGGCCTTATGGAGAAAAGTAGTCTGTGAGCTCACAATTTGCTGATCTATTTTGGAATGTCCCACCCAAGACAACTGTTGTACAGTAACACTGACAAGATTTCACCTGCATTGTACATTGGAGATGTAATACACATAAGCCTACAAACTACTGATAACATCACCTGTAGTTGTCTATAGTTACAAGGTGTGGTGCAACTACAATAGTGCTCAAAGGTAAGAGATTTATAGGATATGTGTAACATTCAAATGATATTGCATCATTTATTTTTAGCAGTTCATGTGTGTGAGGGTGTGGAGAGGAAGGGGATGACTCACCCAGGCAATTCACCAAGATCCACTCGTCGTCATCCTCCTTCTCATCGAAGCCTGTTTGGACCATGCCTCCACGGATGTCTTCGGGCGAGTCTCCAAACAGGATGCTGGTGAACCTCTGGAACATGGTGGCAGTGGCTACGGCTGTGGGCCTGCGGATCTGGGGTGGCACTGGGCTGGTCTGACCTGCGGCGGCGGGCGGCGGCAGGAGAGGGTGGGGTGCTTTGGTCATCAGCTGCGGGTGCCGCTGCTTGGAGAAGTTCCCCGGAAGGTGCGGACGTGCATGAGGGGCGAGGTGCTCATCTGACAAGGGGGGTGCTTTGAATGTAACTCATAGCTGGTTCCCAAAGTGCGAAAAACAAACACAAATATATAGCAAGGTCTAGGAAAAGAACAAAAAGCAGAAACAACATTACACATATTATATCAGGTTTAATAATGACGTTATTAACACTAGTAATAAAACTGAAAGAGTAGGCCTATAGGCAATAGGTTATTTATTGTCATATCTACATTCTCCTACACTATGTTGAATGTCATCTCATGTTATTTTGCCATTCCGAATATTATGTTTGACTTGAGATGGTGAAAATATAAGGCTCATGAACTTTAGTGATAAACTTCCCCTATACTATCCATTGTGTGATCAACACAGGAAAGAATTCTGCAAATATTTACTTAGAGCGTCGATGTTTGTGCGCAGTACGCTATACGATGTCGGATGTGCTTGAAACTCGACAACATAATAAAACTGCAAATCGTCTTTAAATGCTCATCACTGATACCATAGGTTGCTCAGCAAAACCAAACCGTTCGTCAGGCTATAACATGACACAACCCTGTCCGTAGAACAAAGCTGCATATGAGTAGGCCTATGTATATGTGCTCGTGAATTACGTAACCATGGTCCTCGGCGCTGTAAGGTCTGGAAGAAAATGGTAAAATCTACCAAGGACGTTCTCTAACTTACTAATACAAAAAACTCTCGCGGGCTTATTGAACTTATCATACGTATGACTGTTTAATCAACAATACATCAACTTGCACTCTGGAGACGATTTGTTGATCACCACCAAGAGGAGGGGTTGAGGGGGCTCTGCGTAACCTTACACCGACTGGGCGGAACGCTAACGCAAACGCAAATTTTTAATGTAGGCTAACAATGTTGATGTCCAATGTCGAATAAAATAAGTTTTGCGGGGGAAACAGAAGGATGTCTTTTCTTAATAATTGCATTGCAAAAATTCTGGATTACAAAACGTTTTCAACAGTCTTCCTAAGTGATGCCATCAGAATAAAATTGTCTATTTTTAAGACATTTGATTACATTGAGCATTTCTCAGTTTATAACGCTTTCCACATGCAGTCTCGGTGAATCTAAAGAGTCCTAACTTAATTCTGTGAAATTTTACAAGACTACTTTCAAACGAACTTTTTGTCCTTCCGTCAGACAACAAAGAGCTCAAACTCACCTGCGGCAGGAAGAAAACTGTAAACAACAGCAATCCTGACAGACAAAACAACACTCCGAGGTAGATATTTGCTTCAAAGTATAAAAATATAGTCTATTTGTTTTTCTTCGCAGAAGAAATTAAAGTTTCTGGACCCTGAATTCGGAGCAACGTCGTTCTTTTCGCTAGCCCCGTCTAGGTCTCAACTACACCCTTTGTTGTTATTGTTGTGGAGCATTAACAGCTGATCGGGTGTAACGTCACGAAGGGCAGCCCACTGGGCGGGCAATAGAGCAGTCAAAACTGCCAATGAAATTGTGCTACTGGCGCTGACTGACTGTCACCAACGCACGTGACACAGCCTAGAAGGAGACAAGACTGGGCAAAGACCCGGCTGCCGGAAGAATTGATGTAGGCCTGCCGAGTGGCACTGATCACCCTTATCAAAAGAGAGAAAACTCTGTTTTTGAAAGGAATGTTCAAGTGGAATCTCAGTGAATGAAGGCCTATCTTCAGAATCAGCTACATAGGCTATAAGATGCCATTACTTCCTATCTGTTATGCTTGTCTACACTAGAAGGCACTGCACTGTGCTGGCCTTTTCCCTTTTTTGTACAAATTTATTTACTTTCCTCCAGCTCTCTCATGATAATGTGACAGAAGAATATGAGTTATCGACACAAGACATGACAGAAAAGTGTAACCCAATCTGTTTTATCACAGGCCTGTGAACATGGTGTAGCCTAATGCCAAATACAAGCTGTCTAGCACAGGTCACATCAGGTCCATTAGGTTAATGAAATATATTGAACAAAAGTC
This sequence comes from Sardinella tawilis, assembly GCA_030264315.1. Lineage (NCBI taxonomy): Eukaryota > Metazoa > Chordata > Actinopteri > Clupeiformes > Clupeidae > Sardinella > Sardinella tawilis. The sequence goes on along the minus strand of JASCQY010000299.1, from coordinate 11,262 downwards.
AAAGCCAGTGAAGCATCCAACATGCAGATATAGGTTGTTCCTCCTAGAGCATAAGTCTTGAGAGCAGGAGAAAGGGTCCCAACAAAAGAGATTACAGATTGGTCCCCATTCAGTAGATTTAGGTCATCCTAAAGGCAACAAAGCATTACCCCACCAGATGGGGTACAGGGGGAGAAGCAAGGGGCCCAACAAATGATTCGACAACCCCCTTTAAAAACAATGAGAACGACAGGTTTAACAAACAAAAAAAAAAAAACTAAATTCTCTGCAGCTGCAGAAAGGGCAAAAGCGACAGGAATCTCTGCGCTTGATGCCCCGATATCATGCAGATTGCGCTGCCAGAGAGTAGGCTACTCTAATTCCTTTTCTGAATGAATGCACCAAAAAAAAAAGCTTGAAAGCAAAACATTAAATGGCCTTGTGGTGAACTGTAATACTGGAACACAAAGACCCAAAAAGGCCTTTAAGGCATTGTTATATTTATCCATCGTATTTGGTGCAAATATTAAGTGATATATTAATACAGGGAACTTCATCCTTCGTTAACTGGTCATTATTGCAAAGCCATTAACTAACACAAAAATACATGGCACAGAAAAGGAAATGCATGTTAGAGGGGCAAGATTATCTCTGCAATGCAGCCCAGCCTAGAGGATCAACACTTCCTGTGTATGAGAGAACATTTGAGACTATTTAGATCTGGGCAGTGGCACACACACACAGGGAGGGTGGAGTGAGTTACCCATGTTGTCAGAGCCACAACATCTGTCCCTACGCAGCAAACTTTTCAGCCCGGGAGTGTTAGGCCCAAGTTTGTGTTTGTGTGCAGAGAGGAACACAGTCTTCCTGCAGTGCAAATATACCCCCCCCCCCAACACACACACGCACACACACACACACACACACACACACACACACACACACACACACAACAAATGATGTAAGTATGATTCAGAACTTTCACACAGCGTCACACTTTCCTCATTTCAACCAAAATAGGTGACAAAAACAAGGTCACTCCTGAAGTACAGTATGCCGAGCTAAAACACTGATATGTTATCAAGTCTGAGGAAAATGGTTTTTTTTTTTTTCCAAAACATCGACCTTTATCTCTCAGCTCTATGGAAAATGTAATACTGGTTTCTGAAGCATGTGGAAGTGAACATATAATAACAAATGAAGTACAAAGTGATACATGTTTTAAATAATCTAAATAATTTAAATGAATGTTCTACCCGTGGAAGCACAAATATCTCATATGGGAAGAGGTTGTTTATCATAAAAAAAGTGTTAATTGACAGCAGTAGAGCCATTAACAAATTATTAACTTTGCCAAGATGTATTTTCCATTTAATTTGTCTATTACTATTCTGGTCCATGCCCTGTAACCACTACACAAGATGAGCTGTTAGTCTCTTGGGGCGTCCACTGTGAGTGTTATGTAATGTTGTTAATGTTTAGGCCATGTTCAGTACTTCATGTGCGACTATCGCAGGTTGAGTGACCAATCACTTAATGCCGCCTCCCATCTGGAAACATTTTGTTGTCGTTCAGTCACTATCAGAGGCTGTGATAAAGCCTTGTTGTTTCTTCTGTGTCTGGACAGGCTAATCATGGTCTCTATCATGGACTGTAGTTTTTGATGATGATGATTATGAGCATTTAAGTCCCCGGCCATATTATTCATAATAACAGGTAAAGTCAGTGTAATTCTGACAGCACATGTACAGTACATTTCATGTGGGTTTTAGTTAATCATGGTTCACTTATGATGTATGTAAAAGAATACTCAAATCTGAGTGCCTTGAAAAAAAAAATATGGCACTCGTACCCTCAGACAACACAAGGTCAACAGTGAGTTTTGCATCGTAAGACAAGTCTCACGTAACATGCATCCAGGAATGCAACGGTCACAGCAACATGCAGAAATCATTTGTAGACCCAAGAGCCAAGACACCACAACAACAACTTTTAAAGTAATCATGTATCTTTCAAAGGTTAATCTAAAAGTTAATCTCTTAGAATCACATGGAAATCTAAAATGAAACTCTTGTGCTGGACAAAAAATTCAAAATATACTTTATTGCACCAATATTGATAGTTCATAATCATCAAAATGGCAACCATACTGAGAAGTAAGCAAGGCCAAAAGTTTGAAGGAGGATTAGGAGGGGGGTGCTTGTTGGAGGAAAATGACATCTGGGTAGAGAATTGCATCAGCTGAACAAGAGAGACAAGGGGAGGGACAAGGTGAGAGACAAGGGGAGGGACAAGGTGAGTCACTCAACCTTTTGGGGTGGAACATCCTGTCCATCAAGTCTGAGGTCAGAGGCCATTTATGGTATTTAGCAAACCATGCTGGTCTCCTTTGTTTCTCATGGAAATTATGTGGGATCTATCACAAATGGAATAGACCAATACGTCCTGTACTGAACATTTGAGATCAAGATTTAAGTGGCTTCACATTTTTCTTTCTCTCACAGACACACCCTGTGGGCTCTATCTGATATGATATCCCACACATGACTAAAATTTCAAGTTGGCTGAATCTCAGTTTCAACCAATCACACATAGAACACTTATGTGTGGACAGTCAGGGCATGCTTGTTCAATAATAGGTATGGGGTACTAACTGCTGTTTTGGTAGAACAAACAGGCAGATATGGCTGGTTAAAATTAATAAAAGCATAACATCCAAGGTTGAGTTCTTGATGAGCAGTGAGATTGACAAAATGGCAAGTAGTTATTATTTTTCATTTTATTGGAGGATTCATACAAATGACATGATGGCAGCAGTTGCTTTCTTAAGACAAAAATAGCAAATCCATTCATTTTAACAGGATTTCTTTTGACAAATGCAGCTCAAGCTCAAAGTGTCATACTTTTATTATGAAGAAAAATGTAGGCCTACAGCAGATGTCTTGTACCCCAAACAATTTTTTTAGAAAGGACCTATTGCACTAGTGTACACAGTAACATGATTTATCAGCAGAATAATTCTGACCAGAATAATGGCATCAATGTCTCTTCAAACATGCTGGTCTAAGTGTATAAATCATTATTATTCTTTTTCATCATCATAAATATTATGAAATTAGTACTGCACATATGCATATGCTGTGTTTTTCATCACTAGTATGTATCTACTCTATGTCATACATCATGCCCTGGCACAAGACATCAGAGACAGGCCAAAATAAATATTAAAAAACACACTTTTAAGAAAGAACCTGAGAATATTTTGTACAATTGAATTGTTTGACGGTGTACACTCTACAAAACACTTTTAAAGTTCTTATTTTTCAGAAAGACCCACCAGCATCAAAAAGCCATTAAGAACTTCCTAGGGGCAAACATATTTTGGAAATAAGTCATGGAGTTGAATAGGATCGCATGCTACATTGTTCTCATGGTATTTGTTATTTGCTATGTGAGACAACTTTGTGAATAGCAGTAACCTCCCCCCAGAAATGGGTCCCAGGAGCACATTTGGTCCCTTGGTCAGCCAAGGTTGTGTGCGCAAAGCCTGCCTCAATTTAAAAAAAAAAGAAATAATAAAAACAATCATACAGTGCTGACCAAGTAGGCCACAGCCACACTGACAGTAACTAACTGCAACGCAATCTTTCTCAGAAAAAAAACAAACAAAACATGACATATCTCCAAAGACAAAACAATTTCACATTAGTTTTATCAAATTAAAATTGCATTAATTCAAATGATAAGCTGGCAAAACAAACACAAAATACTAGCCAATATATTTATTAAACCCACATAAAGTAATTCATAATAATAATACTTTCTGCCTTAGACCACAGCCCTTTTAGGATACCTTTAACAAGGTATAACCCATTACCAACACACCTTTAACAAGGTATAACCCAATTGGCAGCTCCGCTTAGCTCACAGCCTTGTGGGTTACAGCAAGAAAACCAGACTAGCCGCACAAAGCTAGCTGCCCGAGTTGACAGCCCTTTCTTGTGTTTAAGTATAATAGTCATATGTGCTACACTTGAGTCCCTGCTAAGCAAATCTCATGCAAAACAGGATTTCAAAGCCAGATGGATGGATTTTTCCTTCAAGTGCTGTGAACAGATCCAAGCAAATATAGAGGAACAAGGTTTCTATGGTAACGGGGGATGGCTTGACGGATGGAATTGAGGCCTCCTCTATTCTTCTTGTAATGCTCTCAAGTCCCTGCAGTGGCCTCCATATTAATCCTACCCCCCTGGACAATATGTGCAGCAGCCTACCGGGCACATGTCTCTGTTGTACTGCCCTCAGGCTGTGGGGACTAAGAGGGGAAGATGGACATAGAATCCATAACTACACTGACATCCAAGCTACACACCCTAGAACAGACATTTCATCCCCCCCCTCTCTCCCGTCGTCTGTCAACTTTGAAAACTCCAGGATGGTAGAGAAAATGAAGTTCTCACCATGAATTCCATTATGAGAGATCTGGAAATAGTTTGGGAAAACTGTACTTCCAACAAAAGAATGTGTCTTCAAAAACAGGAAAGCGCACACACCACAGGGCATGCCTTAGTCTCACAATGTGCACAATGACAACAGTGACAAAGAATGAGCCTAGCATTCCCAATATGTTTCATACTAGGCTGAGCATATGTACACAAGGCAGAGCGTGTAAACAGCAGCTTGTCAACAGAGTCTATACTTTGTACTTTGCGTGCTGCCATAGAAACAGACAAAACACCCATCTTAGATTCCTAGTCTTTCAAAAGGAAAAGTGACAAGCTGCCAAAAAGCTTGGGTGCAGATCTTTTTGTTGTTTCGGCCTGTGTCAACAAAAGACCAGTAGCCTTTGTGCTCACCACACCACAAAAAAAATATACATATACAATATACACAATAGAAAGAAAATGGCCTCATCATGATATAACTGAAAAAAGGAATGTCTTCTGTGACCTTGTCCGTACCTACTATTTAAAAGAAAACAGAAAAGACTAAATCCTGTGATTTTAGCTTTGGCTCCATCAGCAGTCTTTTAACCCCCCCCCCCCCTAAAAAACACACACACATACACACACACACACACCATCACAAGGGTCTTTTTCAGGCTTTTTGGCCAGGCCATTCTGTGGGGCCAGCTGCACAGAGCGTGTGGGACTGACAGCTTCACTAACATCCCTTTCACGTCTGCACTCCATCGGCTACGGCTGTGGCCCAGAAAACCGGCTACAATGGCAGCGCTGCTGCAGAATCAGTGATTATGAGCAGGGACAAAAGGAACTGGCATCAGTGAGGACTTTGTTTTGATGCAGTCCTTCTCCCATCTCTCTCTCTCTCTCTCTCTCTTTCTCTCTCTCTTGCTCTCTCCCTCTCTCTTTTTAACAAATGAGGAGCCAGTGTTAATGACTAGGGATTGTGGAGAGCAGGGCTCTCAGTGCAAAAACCCCTCTGAGGCACTCGCTAAGGCAGGGGCTTCAATTAAGTCACTGGACAAAAAGTGTAAACAGACACGTACACACACACACAAAAACAGTCAAACACTGCTTGGCTTGCATTTGATCCATTAAGGCTTCTCTTTTTTCACTCTGTCTAGCGCACTCTCTCTCTCTCTCTCTTTTTTTTTACTCTGTATCTAGCACTCTCTCTTTCTCTCTCTCTTTTTTCCTCATACACAAACAAACAAGTGACTACCACACACATCTTGGCTTGGATTTGATCCACTCAATTCTCGCTCATTCTTTTTCTCTTTTTCTCTCCCTCGCTCTTGCACAAACACACACACACACACACACACGATCCCAATACACAGACACATTCATATGCCGTGGTCATTCTCTTGCTCTCTTCCACTTGGCTGACATTCACAGACACAGGGACTGGGGGGTTGGGGAGGTGTATGGGATCAAGTCTCCCTACCCCCGACATGGATGCACACACATACACGCACGCGTGCGCACACACACACACACACAAACAGACACAAAACAGAAACACACACACAGGCACATTTTCTGGCAGCTCCTATCAAGAGGAATCCTCATCCGACTCTTCCAGCTGGAAGACCCCTCCTCCTCTTCCGCCTCCTTCTCTTTTCTTTCCGTCTCCCCTCTGTGACCCTCCCCAGTTCGAACCCCCGTTAAGCTCGTGCAGGGGGGTGTAGGAGTACTGCTCCTGCCTGGGCCGCGCGCTACATTTTCGGCACGCTTGGATCAGGTTACCCACCACACTTGCCATCAGCAGAGAGGCCAGGGCTGCTGCGATTCCGAGCCAGGTCCGCCTGCAGAGACAG
>JASCQY010000299.1:0-2500 GCA_030264315.1 Sardinella tawilis | reverse complement strand
TGTGGCAAGGGCCCTGGCAGGACAAGAGCGATCCGTCGCTGACTGGCCAGCCAGCTGGCTGGCAAGACACGACAGTCATGCTGCCAGACAGATAACGACGAGGCTGCCGCGCTGACGGCCAGATAGCGACCAGAGTCCAGCCGGAGCAATCAGCAGGGGACTCTCCGCAGATGCCATCGGGTTCATTATCAAGTCAGCAGGAGAAGGCCATGGGTGGCAAGAGCAAAGTTGGGGGGGGGGGTGTATAATGTAAAAAGCGAGGGAGGGAAAGGAAAGGTCAAGAGACAAGGAAGGAAAGAAAGACAGAGTTCCTTTTCCTTTCCTTTACTCTACTTTCCTTTCCATTAGAGTCCAGGAAAGGTCAGACAAAGAGATGTGACGATCAAGTCTAGATGTGTGTGTGTGTGTGTGTGTGTGTGTGTGGTGAGTGTGTGGAATGGGTGTAATGTGAATATATACCAGGCCAGCTGAGACCAGAATGATGGCTGTGTGAGATTCTGCACGGTTCTCTCTATCTCTCTCTCTCTCGTTCTCACACACACACACACACCAAACACTAATCAGGGCCACCAGAGCCCCCACCAGCTTTGTTTATCACACCAGCAGACTACTTACTGAGGGAGCTATCATGTGTCAGCATGGCTGCCATACTCAGGTCAGAGGGAGGAGAGAGAGGGGGGAAAGAGACAGAGGATGAAGAGAGAAAAGAAGCTGGCAGAGAAAAAGAGTGAAAGGAAAAAGGAAAAGAGAGGAAAGACCTGGAAGGAAAGACCTAGAAGGTTGAAAAAGGGTAAATGAAGAGAAAGAGAGAGGAAAGCAGAGGCCTGCAGTGAGAAAGAAGATAGGAAATTGTGACGAAAGAGAAAGAGAGAGAGAGAGAGAGAAAGAGAAAGAGAATCACTAGGCCATGATAAAACTTCACAGACTGAGCCCAAGTCAAAGGGATGGCCAAATCTTCCAACTCCAAATCAGCAACAAGCAAACACTAGCTGATAAAACGGTTCTGGCTTTACAGCCGGGACAAACTCCAAGCCTCTAACACATCAGTCGGGAAAAACAACACAATTTTTTTTTAATGTGCACATGATGCAACATAAATACTTGACACACCAGATTATCAGTGGATTATATAGTACTAAATAGAAACGTTCTAATGGCCTTCCAGTGTGAAGCAAAAAAACTATTAAATATCGTTTTTCTTTTAATTGTATATCTCCATGTACAAAATCTGTTGTGTCCAAGATAAGAGTGTAGCTCTCGAATACTGTCTCAAGCTCTCAAAGTAATAAATGGTGACCTTTTGACCCCCCTCATGTTGCCAGATCCCTCATTTTGGCGGCTTGCTGTACATTTATGGAAGAGCACTGGCATGAGACAGAGGAGATAATGGTAAACATCTCTTTAGTGATGTACTGCATCCCTTGAAACGACACAAGATGAACAGCTAGATAAACCAAAGAAAGAGAGCAGACCTGAAATAATCAGAGAGAGAGAGAGAGGGAGAGGGAGAGAGGGAGAGGGAGAAGGAGAAAGAGGGAGAGAAAAGACAAGGACCAGAGATGGAAAAGTCTAAGAATGATAAAATAAAAGCCATTTCCTGTCTATCTGTTCTCTCTCCACACACTAAGGTGTATTGGACAGTGACACTCTGACACTTAACAGACTCAGGTTGAGGGTGGTGTCTGTGCTCTGAATCTCAAAAACAGGGCATTGGGAAGAAGGAGATCTACTGTAACTGAGTCTGGGGTGTTGTATTAACATGCGCTGAAAAAGGCTTCAAGCATCAGTGCTCTTAGATGCCTCTGTGCAGAAAGATAGTGTACTGTATTACACCTGCATATTACACTTACAAACAGAGCACACGAGTATTTCAAGATATTCTGCATGCCTACAGTATAGCCACTAGCAGCCACAAAACCACACACACATGCACATACACACACGGCCAATGCACTACTGGTTTAATACAAATCTAACATTTAATAATTTACATCACTTAAAGGCCAGTTCAAACCAAAGATCCGCAACGAGCCGAGCTGCGACCTTCAAAAAACCAGCAACTTGCTGCAACGTTCTATTAGGATTCACACCTCTCTGCAACCGTCTAGGACGGTCGCGAATCTTCGGTTTGAACTGGCCTTTAGTATTCTCTGTGTTGTTTTACGACTTTTTTTTGCTGCACACTGTGTACAGCCACAGAATAAACTGCTATTTTTAATATACTTGGAGGAAAACACTGACTTCAGTTAACCTGACAAAACTTCCTCATTGCATGCAAATAAGTTGATGGTGGCCACAACACACACACAAACACACACACACACACACAACACACACACACACACAAACACAGAGACAGACAGACAGGCAGACAGACACGCACACACACACACACACACACACACACACACACACACACACACGTGACACTAATTTGAGGCCGGTTTCATAAGAACTCATGCAACAATCCAACATGTGATCCTAAAAAATAGACTGCAAG
>JASCQY010000298.1:16265-27005 GCA_030264315.1 Sardinella tawilis | reverse complement strand
CCCCCCCCCCCCCCCCCCCCCCCCCCCCCCCCCCCCCCCCCCCCCCCCCCCCCCCCCCCCCCCCCCCCCCCCCCATTGGCAGGGATGTAACAGTTCTAATATGACGGTGTCACATTGTTTCATTCGCGATTGGTACATACACACGTGTTACAAAGGACGTCAGATGGCATTGCACTAAACAGACTTTACAGCATATAAATTATATGAACAGGGAACAGTACCTTCCCAGCTTTATGTGCTATCTGGACAGCAATATCCATACATTCTTCCCAGCACTTGTTTTCTGTAGAGGTCATGGTTTCAGCTGGACACGTTGAACAAACACAAATCCACTTGTAGAGAATTATCAGACGAACAAAACACGTTAATCAGCGCATGACGTAAAGGTGGGAGCCTCTGTGTCACATGCGGTGTCTCGGTCTGTGTGTCCCGTGTCCGAATCCACAATCAAGTTGCTCTGTGTCTGATGTGGCACCGTCCAGACAACTGCGGGTGGATGCCTCCCTGCAGCTTTGACCGAATCCCGGTGAGCGGTGGGGAGTAGCCGGACAGGCTACTGTCACCGCGGCCTACGGAAAATGACCTTCGATTGAGCAAGGATTGTTAGGCTACTGAATTAAGAATAAGTGCAGGCCTGCATTCTCAAATATTCTTAAATGTCGCACCATTCGGCTATAATGAAACATAACGAAATGGGAAAATGGACAAGTGCACGTTTCCATGAAAGGACGACAAACAAGAGAATAACCAGTCATCCCCGTAAATCTGATTAAAAGATCATATATTTCTAGGAAAACGGTCAGCATAAAACACGAGAAGAAGAGCAACTTATTATCGGCGAATACTCACATATCTCTTAAATAGCCTTGGCTACGGTCGTGTTTCCAGAAGAGGACGCCAGAATCAAACATGTTCTCGTTCTCCAGGGATGAAAAAGTAACGAATGCTCCTAGTGGACAATACCACTAAGTATCACGTGACATAGTCTAGGTAACAGAGTGACAGACGAAGGCAATGCCTGACCATTTTAATAGCCTATTGCCAATATCCTCTTATTTTCCATTATGCAGGACTTTGAGAGGCCATTTAAAATTGTCTATGGAGACATGCGCACGAGTAGCGCGTAAAGCCTATTAGGTAGGTTATCTCGCCATCTTGGCTTCCCTGTAGGCTACACAGTCTCCCAGTGGGTGGCGGCAGTGAGTTATAGATCCTTTGGAATAAACATGAGTAAGTTTCTGTGCAGTCTCATTGCTTTACATGATGATGAAATCCACCAGCAAAGCACACGCGCACCCAAGCACGTTATCATTTATGATGGTAGATTTTTTTTTTGTTATGATGCATTGCATTTCAACCATTATAGCCAAGAAAATCCTAAAACATACAAAAACTTACACATAATACTATGTACAGTAGAGTTTTTAAATTTAATCTAATTTGATGCAATTTTGCTCAATGATTTCCAATGTCCAGGGTTGCGGTGAGTCCATTGTGGCAAAGTTTGAGGCCATACAGATAACTGTCAAATGAGGCAGAACCCTATAAACCGCAGAATAAAGACTGAGTGAAGCAGAAACACCTAATCTCTTACTGGCGCAACACAAGGTGTAGCTTACATGCCCAGTGGATGTACTGAATGAGGGACCCAGGGACGGCTCCCAGCAAAGGTGAGCTAGGCAGAACTTCAGTTTTCCACTTGCATTTCTAGAAAAGAGGGGGCAAAACTCAATTCTGGATTAGGACATCATAATCAGCACTCTGGATTAGGACATCATAAAGGCTATAGGCTTGGCCCTGGAAGGACCCCTACGATAGACCTCATTACATCACGCATCTATGAGGTCCCTCACACATTGGCACTAGAAGTGGTGAGGCTCGTCACAAGCCCATTGGAGGTGTGCTGAGCATGTGAGCCAAATGAAGGATGCCAGGTTAGGCTGACCAAGGTGTGAGGAATCACAGGATTCCATCCTTTATTTACAGATCTCTGGTTGACCATCTGTCTGAGTGGCATGGTCTTGGTAGCCTTTTGAGAATATATGCCTTTACAATAGGCTATAAAGAAAGTAACATATCTGTCTTAAAACACACACACACACACACAAGAATACAAGGAAACTTTATTATTACTGGGTGTAAAAAATGCAGTGAGATTGTGTCTGTTTGTCATCTTATTTGGGGGGTGATGGGCTGGGTATGCAGGAGAGCAAGTGGAGCGCTGGGGACGGAAATTGCACACCATGGGAAGTGTGCAAAGTATGGTGGGGTGGTATCACACTAAAAATCCTATTAGTCAAAATAATTTGTGTATGACAGATTTTGAATTTTGTGACAAAAATTATGACAAAATTCATGATAAATACCAGATTAAATGACAAATCAATATTGTAAGAAAGGTTGAAGAAGGCCTACTTACACAGACATTTACATTCAGATTTTATTAAAGGACTAATGCCTGAAATGAACCCATAATGCACATGGTAAAAGTGACACACACACACACACACACACACACACACACACACACACACGCACACACACACACACACACACACACAATAAAGAAAATGGTTTAATTTAACAATTTAGTAAGTATTTACATATTTTTGAACGATTTTGTAGTGATTGCACCCCCTCCAAAAAAAACACATTTTGTTTCATGCATGTTACAAAATAGCCTGTTGTGATACATTCCTTTATGCGAAATTGTGCCATATTGGCTGAAGCTAAAGCAGTAAAAGCGAGGCTATTTAGGCCTACGTCACTGCAAAAGGCCACATTGTGATGCTGAGACTCGACGGCATCTTTTTTTTTTTTTCAAATCTGGGGCTTTGGCGCCCACCAGCATTAGCCCAGTGCTGGATGCTCACATCCCGGTCGAGCAAATATGATGGATGCGTGCCTTTGCGTGATGTCCGCTGCTGCAGCACACCGCAGTGCAACGCTTAAAAAGCGATGTAGAAAAAAAAGACAGTGATTATCCAACGATGCGCCAGGTTATGTTGCCCTTCCAGTTCGGCGTGTTGTCACGTACCTCGATTGTTCCTTGTTTGGACGCTTACTTTCAAATGCATCAGTCAGCAGGCTGGTACTATATGTCAGGGCTGTGAGATTTTATTTTAGCTTTTTACGATACCTAATCATTCTACATTTGTCTGTTGGTGCTCGACATGTTCGTGATTCCAAGCTTCGGTGACCAGAGGGAACATTTTGGATTTGTTTTTAATCTGTTGTAGCCTATGCTTCTCTGGTGATGGACTTGCCAGTCAGTCGCTTTCTGGCTAAATAGCCTACACGTGAAACCAATTGCAGAGACTCTTGTACGAAACTGCCCGCAGTCTCCAGTATGAAGGCTGTTTGCTCTTACTAGAGAACGTTTTTGACATTAATTTTTAGAAATTACGCATTATTTTCTGCGGAATTGTCTATGTGGGTCGGTTACATGCTGCTGTATGTAAAAATTGCTGTAGGTTTTGAGCTCAGACATGTTTGGACCGAGTGGGAAGTGTAGATGGAGTTTTACCTTATCCCTGGTTTTATCAGTCAGCAGTGTATTTATTTTTTGTGAATATGTGATATACTATCCAGCAATAATGCAATGTTCGTGGCCCGAAATCAAGAACAGCTCTCATCCACCGGTACGAGCTTTGTTTTTATCGGATACACATCTATTGGGTGCCATAAAAGGTCACTGGTTCGACAAACTGAGAAGGTAAAGTAGCATCTAAGTGTGTTGACAATTTATTAATTCAAGAACCACAAACATTACAATCACAAACATACGATCTGTTTGTTTTCAAAAACAAAATGCAAATGAGAAATGTCAAACTGTGGATCAGTGCTGCAGCCTAATTTCATCAGCATCTTGTGTGTGGGCAGTTGATATTGCTTCTTTCAAGTTGCTGTTTTTGTTGAAACTTCCAGTGTTGAAAACGTGAAGAATGAGAGGAAGTTGAATTGAGCTTACTACATGGTGAAGGACAAAACGTATTCTTAGTCAATAACAATTAATATGGTTGTGAAATCGGACTATCTATGACTTCAAAATCGGATTAAGACTCTTATGTTAAGAACTGCATGATAATGACACTTTTCCGACACTCATGCAACATTGTAACAACAATCTCTCTCATGTTATGAACTGTTGCATTGATTTATGAAGTCATTTGGTGAGATATTTCAGTTGAAGTTGAGAAAGTGTATTGGACATCAGTCAGAAAAATACAATAGGCTACATGTTCAATGAAGCATCACCTTGAATTATATGGATTCAGGAAGTGAGCTGTAAATCCATAGAATTTGGCATGAAACCTGGTAACCTCTTCTGAGGTGCTAATCATGCCAGGGGAGGGGATTTGTGCAGAATGGACAGAGCAGGCAGAATGAAATGATGAAAAAGAGAGAAAAATATTACACACATGATTTCCCCTTGTCCTTGCAGAGAGTGGCAGATGGAGCGAGCATTTCAGACTGCACTTTGGGTCCTAAAGCCGGAGATCATCTTCATTTTGGGAGACATTTTTGATGAGGGAAAGTGGAGCTCTGCCAAGGTATATCAGCATGCATGCATCTTTCTCCAAACATTGGATAACAGAACAGAACAGAAGAGACAGTAACCAGTGTCTCAGGTTGAGGGTTTTAGAGAATAGAATGTTAAAATGATAGAAAACTGGCCCTTTTGTAGAATCTTATGTAAAGATGAAGACTACTGAAAATCGTATCTTATGTTATTCTCACTACATATTAGGCAGAGTTTTAATTAATGATTAAAATCTCACTTGTTATTACCATATACTTAATCTGTAGCTACACTAATTATGTAGTAGTTGTGTAGGGAGAAGTGCATGACAATCCCAAGTCCTCCCAGCTGACCATTGTTGGATAAACAGGCAGGGCTCAGGCACTGCAATGTAATTACACCCAATCCGGTCACTCTGGCAAATAGATGTTATACAATCTCCCCCAAATGTTATGTAATTGACACTAATCTTTTTTGCACTGCACCTGAAATTAGATCAAACAATAAGCCAAGGTGTCATTATTTTTATTTATTTAAAACCCGACTTCTCATCCAGCCACTAAAGTCAACTCCAACAATAGATACAACAGAACAAGAGCTTTCCAGCTAAACGTGGTCAACCTGCTCCCATTCATCAGAGAAGCAGCACTGTGGGGTACAGTCTGGTAGACTAGCAAAAAGTGTTGGTGTACTGAAGGAAAATACATTTTCCTGTTTGGCTGACTGACACTTCCTTATCAGGACTGGGAGGATGACGTCAGGCGCTTCAAACACATCTTCCGCCACCAGAGTGACACCGAGCTTGTGGTCATAATTGGTAACCATGACATTGGTTTCCACCATGAGTAAGTTCTGATATCTCACATTTCAATGGCATTTTTTTTGCTTGTGGCCAGCCTAGATAGAATTTTTAAGGTTTTGCATGCTCACTTTTGTGATGTCTTATCAAATTGATCTGTGGTGTGTCACTCAACAACCAATTAATCAATATTTGAAGATGGGAAAGAATTTCTGTTTTTAGGCTGTGGCTTTTACTTAAGCCTCTCTTTTAATGATCTTTCTTCTCTCTCTCTCTCTCTATCTCTCTCTCTCTCTCTCTATGTGCTGTAGAATGACCTGGCACAAACTGCAACGCTTCGAGAAGGTGTTCAACGTCACCTCTGCTAGGATTCTCAGCCGCAGAGGAGTGAAGTAAGGCTGCTGCCTGTGGTGTAGAGCTCTGACCTCAGTGGAACTATATCAGCTGACAAGGAATGGTAGACAGAGATTGTGGTGAACATTGTGGTTAGGTCAAAGATAAGGGCTTGGCTGAAGGTTAAATCTTGCTTCTGTGGTCTGGGATGGTGATTTGAGTGTGAATACGTATGTAACCAGATAGGTTGGGTTAAAATGATGAAACTGAAAGTGCTGATAATGTTAATTAAATTAGCATTGTTACAGTTTCCATTTAGATTTGTTTATCGCATTCAGATAGATTTGTTTACTTCGTTTACTTGTCATGTTTAATGGAACACGAAGTGAAAAGAATTGTAAAGAGTCAGACACTAATGATGGAGCACAAGAACTCATTTCCTTAACTCATGTCATTCTTTGCCCCTTAGTTTTGTGCTGGTGAATAGCATGGCGCTGCACGGTGACCACTGTCCCATCTGCCGAAGTGTGGAGAGTGAGCTTCACAGACTTTCAGTGGCACTCAACTGTTCTGTGATGGTAAGCATCATGCTCCTTATTTTCTTTGTTATGATCTCCTTTAAAAATGTAATTCTCTTCTCTGATTGGCCAATGAGGTGGGAAGTAACTTTGAAATAGATCCAAAATAATTTGAATCACCGTTCCATATCAATGCGCTCATGAATGGTAACCATAACAATGTGCGTGTCCATGCACAATTCTTAAATATAAAGGAAGTTGTAGATATCCTAAATACAAACGGGAGGTAAGCAGGATAAGGCCCTTTGAGGTGACGAGTTCTTGGCCTCCATCACGCCATTATTTCCATTAAACTGGTCACCATGTCGGCCATCCTCCCTTTTTGGTATCGCCATCATCATCATCATCATCATCATCATTGTCAATATTATCATCATTAACCTCACTGAGCATCTTAGAGGACCCTTATACTGTAGATTGAATTTATATGTAGTCTGTATGTTATTTATAACAGATATATTCACAATATCTGCATCTCTCTGATGTCTTTTTATTAATAAATTAATTCATCAGATATTTGATCTTCTAATCTGTGTGCACTCAGATCAAAAATTATATGATGCATCCAACTTCTCATGGGCAAAGTAATTGTTTATACTTCAGATTCAGATTTGTATTCTTTTACCTAAGCATTGTCAGTGCCTGTTAAACTGCCTGAACTGGTTGACCCATCTGGTCACAAAGCATCTAAGGCATATTGTGTGGCTTGGTATGTGTATGTATTCCTTAGAGTTAAGGTTGGCCAGTGAAGGACATTAAAATTCAGTATGGGAATGGAATCTTTTGTCTGTAGAGAATAGGGCTGAATGCCTGAAGAGGTCTGACGCAACAAACCAGTTTGAAGACTTAAACCAGACAATGTCGATTGAATGGTTTTGTAGAGGTGTAGTATAGATTGGCTTGAACTCTGATGCACTTTTTTTACCGTCCTGCGCGCTTACCTAACATAGTTCAGACTGTATGGAATTACTCTAAATTTTGTTCTATTGTAAACAAGTTGGACAAAGAATTGCCATTACAGTCAAAGCAAAGACACATGACATGTATTGTTAGTTATGTAAAATAACGGTCAGCTACAGGCCATGTAATAAAATTTCATCCCTCACCATCCTATAGCAGTGCTGCTTACACAGGTGATCTGACACATTACTACTGTATGTGTCTGCAGTATATGCTCTGAACACCCTAAACTCCAATTTAGTTATAAGAACTACATTTTCAATGAAGTTGAATTGATTGATTTTACAAGCTAGAAAGTTAAACTGCAAGCTGTAAGACTGACACAGGTATAGGGTAAGTGGATTTCAATCTTGTTAGACAGGTTAGCACTATTTCATATTCCAGGTGTCAGTGTTAAGTTTTTTGTAAGTCGGCTGGGATAACCGCTTGTGTTGTTGTCTAAGGCCATCTTGGTACCATATGTATTTTTTTTAGTAAATCATCATGTCTGAAACAACTTCAAAGGGGTCTCAATGCAGAATAGCCTGTGTGTGGTCAGTCAGCTTTTCAATGGGAACCATACACACACACCCATCCACAGCTGCGCACACCCACTCAGACACCAGAGGATAGTGGAACACACACACACACACACACACTTAAGCAGATACATGGGGAAGAATTCACTCGTGCATGCACCCTCCCTTCCCCCCTACACACATACACATACAGGACACGCATGCACACCCACAGTCATGCCATGATGGATTTAGAGAAGTCAGGCACTTTACCAAGTCAGTCTCCAATCAGTGCACTCTATATCTTGGCAAACAAGGTATTTTCAGTGAACTAAAAATAACCCAAATTCTTTTTTTTTTTCTTTTTTTTACCCGCAGTTGGGTTTGGAAGCTAAGGGTTTTAAATCACATTTGAGGATTGTGATTCATTTCTCAGGCCAGTGCAGTGAAAGCCTCCATCTGTCCCAGAGTCAATGGAAGGTTTCTGATAAACAGCCGCCAAGTGGATGTGTGTGTGTGTGTGTGTGTGTGTGTGTGTGTGTGGGTGGGTGGGTGGAGGGATGCAAAGTTTCAGTGTAATCCTATGGGCCTTATCAGCTGTCCTCAAAGTGCCAAAGTGTCCCTGCGGCACGCCACACACACACACACACACACCAGCCCTATTAGTGTCTAGCTGCTGTTGCCTGTGTCACAGTCAGTGCTTTTTAAACCCCCCACAGGAGCATCAGTCAGAGAGCATGAAGCGACGTTGCCAGGATACGCAGACTTTCCCTGCTACCCAGCCAATTATATTGCAGGTATGATACGATCACGGCCAATAAAATGGTTATACACTCACGCCAGCATTCTTGCCCAGTCGCTCAGGTTATCGCTGCGTTATCAGTACGGAGATTACCTGAATTATGTACAGCCAACAGTTGTTATAGCCAAGGGCTTCAGCCTAGGGGGGTTTGGTGGCTGTGTGTGTCCCAGTCCTGGCTTTGGTTTTGCCCTGCTTCCCCCTCATCTTTTTTTTTTTTTTTTTTTTTTTTACCGTAACATGCATTGAAGACAAGAGAACTTTGCCTCGCTTTACCATTCCTGTGCTGTGTACTTGTGTCACGTGGATTTCATTACTTCCTCTTTTTATTCAAAGAGTGTTCTTGTTTCCACTTCCACTGCTTCCTTTTATTACAGAGCGCTCTGGTTGTAAACGCGTTATATAAATTAAAACTACTTATTAATTTACTTACTTACACTTTCTAACTATTCTTAAAGAATTACTTGTAATGTCAAATGCTGCACTGAAATAGTCAGTGTCTACCACCTTACAAAACTTCCCACCATCTCTGTCCTGTCCCCGGCAGCACTACCCTTTGTACCGGGAGAGTGATGCAGGATGCACTGGACTAGATGCCGCTCCCTTGGAAGAGCGCCACCAGCTGTTCCAAGAGCGCTATGACGTGCTCTCCCAAGAGGCCTCCCACAGGGTGAGTGAGTGGCACAGTCACACCTTACAATCAACTCCTCACTAAAGCAGAAAGCCTACAGATGCGCAAGGAAGCCTTATGTAAAAATGGAGGTGTATTTAAACTGACATAAAGCATCTCTTGTGTATTGACTGAGTAATGGATCATTATGAATCATTCAAATTATATTGATTCAGATTTCCATTTTGGTCTCCATTATTGATTCTGCTTCCCAGTGGTTTCTCATTTTGATTCTGGAAGGTTTACAATTTTTAAAGATGAAATATTTTATTTTAAGTATAATATCTATATAATTCTTTATTTATGTGTATTATACGAGTGTTATACCTATATTTTTATTCTTTATTACATACGTAGTCTTATTTCCATTTTTGAACCATTCTTCTAATTTCCTCCAATATCACATATTAGCAAGTAGTCTACCATGTTTATTACCTACTCCTGTAGTACTTCTCTTATTACTTCTCTCTGATTTCCCTTCTGTCTCTCTAAGCGCTGGTATCCAGCCCTACTCATATTTCTGTGTATCTCTTGTAATCTTGCTGCTGCAACGGCATGTGTGGCTTGTCCAGGTGTGCTGTATGAATGTCTGCCATGCATGCCCTAGCAGTGGGCCATCCGGTACATGTATAGTAGTGTCCCCACCCCCATCTATTGCCCAGATTGTTATCAGTAGACATAGAGACTTTTGTTGTCCTTTTTCCGGCGACAGTGTCATGTGGTTAGTATTTCCCATAACAAGCCAGTAGAAACTGCTTACTTCATGAATATGAGTCAACTCTCTTGTCTGCACCGTCTCTTGGATCCATGCCTGTTAAACTGTGTGTGGAAGTTGTTGTGTTACTGTGCCAGTCTTTAGCTTAGACACCTCACAAGACTTCACTAACTATTGCACACGCAACTCGGCACGTTAAAGTGGAAATTGATAGTTAATTCTGGATTAGCCTTTCTCAGTATTTGCTGCAATTTGAATAGCAGATGAATTTGCTGAGATAATGCTCTGCATTGATGGCCTTAGCGGAGGCACTATCTAGCCACTGGCCACAGTGACCTTGATGAGTTGGTTGGTGTCTGTAATCCCTCGACACGTTTTTCCGGATCGTTCCCCAGCTGCTCTGGTGGTTCCAGCCTCGGCTCATTCTCAGCGGTCACACCCACAGCGCCTGTGAGGTGCTACACGACAACAAGGTGCCGGAGATCAGCGTTCCGTCCTTCAGCTGGAGGAACCGGAACAACCCCAGCTTCATACTGGTACAAACAACACACACACACACACACACACGCACACACGCACACACAATGCCACATTGTTGTCCTTTTAACAACACCAGCAAAACGTAGCACCATGCGAGGCATGTGGAAGGGCATGTACCGTAAGATTCTGCATGTTACACAACATGTAAGAAGTTTGCAGGCAGTGTCAGTTGCATCTGCAGCTCTGCTAGAAAAATAGCCTGGCAAAGGGGAAGCTCTGCTGTGCTGGAGATTAAATGAAGACGAGCACTCCCCCCCCCCCCAACCCTTGGCCGGTCACCTCACACTGCCCCAGAGAGCTGATAATTGCGTTGCGTAAGGGGCTTTA
>JASCQY010000298.1:0-16165 GCA_030264315.1 Sardinella tawilis | reverse complement strand
ATGGCTCAGTTAATTAACTCGAGGGGAGATGGAAAATGAACATATTTCCACAAATGGTGGAGTGTTGCTTTAAGGGCCACTTAGAAATATCTATTGTGTGACTCTATTCTATCCTATCTGTACATAAGGACCTTAGCAAGAGAAAAAACCTTCTCTCATCCTGTCCTTCTCATTCCTTTTGGGACAGGGAACAATCTCCCCGACGGACCACCGGCTGTCCAAGTGCTTCCTGCCAGAGGAGAGCAGTGTGATCGCCATCTACTGCGGAAGCGCCATGGCCCTGCTTCTGTTGGCCCTGGGCCACTTCCACCTCTTCAAGGGCACACTCAACTTCAGCCTCATGGGCAAGCACAAGCCACTGTGACCAGTCACACACACACACACACACACACACACACTTGCGCGTTCACACACACTCACATGCGCGCACACACACACACACACATAGGCTTCTTATAAGAAGCCTGAGAGAGGAGCACAAGTCCCTGTGACGTTAAAGAACCTGAGAAAAAAGCCTAAATATATGGCCAATCCTCCTATCCTGTGATATCCTCCCTGATTACCATGTGAAAAGGCTGAGGCACAAGCATCAGTGACCTCCTTCCTGACCTTTGAAGAGCTTGGATTGAAACAACCTCAGTGACCTTCGCAAAGGGGCAATCACTGGTCGCCAATGGTTTAAGCAGACTGGACTGACTTCCATCTTCACGACTAAGGTGAGGTTAGTTGTCAAGGTGACCTGATCTGACCTGAGGTGAACGTGACCTGAGGTGAACGTGATCTTTGACTTCCTGTGCACTAGAAACGAAGGGACTGAAAAAAAATGTGAAATGCAGTCTTAATTGGGACTGTGGGTTGCCTATCAGACTGGTATGGGGATACCAATGTCCTCCCTAACCAACCCCTTTAGAGATCCTATTGAGCCTACACAGACAAAAAAATTGAAACCTTATTACCTTATTATGGGGAATTACAAGTACTTTGATCCCCAGCCGCACTATGAAAATGAAGGACTAAGGCACGAGTGCCAGTTTCATGCTTTCCTTGCACCTTAGAAGATGGCATCGTTTGCATGAACAGAGGAGCATGTGAATGACGGCACATTTTGCCTGACCCAGGAGAGCTGTCAGGCAAACTGCATTTCTTGCTAAAGCATCAGCCAGTATGGGAAGGAAGGGATCAGAGTGGGAGTATAGCATAAAAACAATGTATTAAGACAGGGGTGGGCAACAGTTTTAGTCTCGGGGCCACATTTACTTCGGAAAAGTAAGCGGCGGGCCACCCATCAGACGACTGCAATTAAATAGTCGACCAAATGGTACAAATTTTGATGTTTATTTTTGCCTGTCTGACCTCTAACCAAATCGTAATTTCACACAGCAACATCTGACAGATATAGTGTATAATAGCAGGACTGGGTAAGACAAAGGTGTTTTTTCCCCCAAAATTTCGAGGGCATCTCGGGGGCCGCATTGAAGCAGTAGCCGGGCCGCATCCGGCCCCGGGCCGCATGTTGCCCATGTCTGTATTAAGATGTACTAAGAGCAATCGGTTGGGTACAGTTGGTATTCATACTGTAGCCTACAGTGTATGGATGCATGGAGTTCATGTTGACTTTTGGGTGAAAATGTCTGCCTGTTAAAAGCACATGTTATCCAAATTGTGTTTAAATGCAGCAATAGGAAAAGCAACCAGAGCCAGTATTCAGAGCATCAGTTTTGCATCGTTGAGCCATTGTCAAAGGTACCTTTTATTCTCGCTTACCTTGTAATGTGTTAGTTTCACTTTTCAACATCCGCCTACAGTATATTGGACTATTACAACTGGCAAAGCCCAGCTCTGAGATACAGTAGTCCAGGTGGAGTAGAGTCACTGCCCTGCATTGTCTTGCCGTTTGTTGATGTCTTATGTAAAATACCCCTTTGTTTCATGATTGCTAAACTTTTATCTCACTTTAATGTTGTCAGCAGTTAACTCCTTTCAACTGTGCCTGTGACTGAATGAAGAAGCCTTTCCTTGATGGGCACCAGAAGTTAACATAGGAAGGCAGTGACGAGCGCTGGTTACTTGATAAAGTAGATGCTCAGTCAATTCAAAGTAATATGACAAGGCACAGCATGCACTTTCTGTGGATTGAAAAAAGTGCCAATTACGCGTTTAACTTTATACATGTGCCCTTGAGTGAAATGACTCGTCTATATTTGGAGATGGGCACAGACTTTGTCTACCTGATATTGAAACACAAGTCCCAGTGTCATAGTTTAGTGATACTATCCATTTTCTAGCATAATTAGGAAGGATTAACAAGGTTTAGAGAATAAGTACAGAGCAAAACTATGCCAAAGTGAGAATGATTCTTGATATTGCATTGCTTTGAATTGAAGTTATGAATGATTTCCTGACATTGCCTGCAACTGAAGTTTTTGTTGAGAAGTTGTTTTATTTATTGGAGATTGCATCGTAATAAATTCCAAACTCAGATCGATGTGAGTTGACATTTTCATGGATTACGTTAAATAGATTTCTGTTTAATTTGCACTGTTATGATGACCAATCTATTAGTGAAATAAACCTGAATTTTAGCTTAATATGTTCAAACATCATAAAGTATATTTCTGTACAATAGTGTCAGTTCTTTAGACGAATTTCCAATAACAAAGCAATCAATCATTCAGGAGTTCAAGCATTGATGTACAGTACTGTATGTTCCATTCCAATTCAGAATCGCAAAAACGGATATTTCAGAGGTATTTTTATTTGCAAAATTACTTGAAGACATTCTCTCCACGATTCTCATTCTAGACAAACTGAAGGACAACTGTCTGCTAATGTGCCTCTTTATTAAAATAAAAATAATAATAATAAAAAAAACTCCAAATCCTCAAAGGCCAGACACAAAAAGATTTTTTTTTTTTTAAATCACACTTTTTTTTTTTGTCGGAATAGACTTGCACAAGAAAAGCTGCTGTTCGGTGTAAAGAATAGGCTATCTAACAGTGCTCACGCATCCACAATGCCTGTGCATTTGTGAAGGTCTCTTTGATGACCAAAGAATCACTAGTTTCTCAATTCTTCATTTCATTCTAATATATGCTCTTGTGTATGCCTGTTGGTAGCATACCTCCTCTCTAGACATTCATAAATATGTATACGCATAGGCACACACATTACTATGTATAGTTGTACATATATATTTATAGAATATAACTCATCTTTATAAATGTATATGTACACATATCAATATAAAAATGCAGATGTACAACTCCAGGTCTGTGGCCACTACGCATGGGTATATGGGTGTATATGTACACATGCATGCCAAACACGTATACATACACACACATCTACAAACACACGTATGGTGCACGTTCTTTCTCTGTCTTGGCGCACACTCGTTCTCACATACGCACATACACACGCACACGCACACACACACACATCTAAAAAGATGCTTCCTAATAAAACAACACCAGGTTGTGATTTGGACACTTCGAATTTCCAATGTTTTAAAGCTGAGAATTGGAACAGAAAAGAAGGATTTTTTTAAAGAGAGAAACAAAGGCAATGTCAATGCAACATCTGCTCATCACTGTAGGTAAGTGGTTAATTTTGCATATCGTATACAGGATTTTTTTTCCTCTTTTTTTTCTCATTTTTGTACTAAAGAACATCTCTTTTTTTTGTTATAAACCAGAAAAGACTAAATTTCTACAGAGAAGTATTTCCCACCAGCAGTTTTGACTGTGGACGGAGCTGACATCAAGCTGTACAGCGCAGTCAGAAAAATAAAAACAAAAAACATCATAACGTTCTTACATCAGAGCTCATGTTACAAGGTACAGCCGCGATGAAGGCACAAAGATCTTCTACAAGTCAGTTCTCTTTCTTTTTCCACGCTCACATCTCTCAATGAAATTGTACAAAATAACATTACATTTTGCAGTCTGCGCCAAGTGAATCCACCTTGCGCAATCCTTAGTATAGTAAAACATAAACCGAAAATATATCATATATTTATTTATATATTTATATAGGGCTATTGTTCCACTGGGAAAACCCTCCTCTCCCACGAGGGATCATCGGTGGATGAAAGAAAGTGAGTGACAGCTGTCAATCAGTCCGGGAGCCATTGGCAGGACTTAACAGCTGCATGGGACCACAAATCCCATCAGCCCACTGGAGCCACACACAAGCCAGCCCTATCCCCCCTCCCCGCCCCAATCAGCCCACGCAAACCCTCCCTTAAGTCCAGTCCCTCTACACTAAAATTTACAACCCCCGAATTGTCTCTACACAGCCCCTGCAACTGTACTCTAGAAATCTCTTGGAAAATAAAGCAAATCGCGACAGTCGTTAATAAATATCGTGGTGCTACATCGCGTCATGTTGTGTGTGTGTGTGTGTGTGTGTGTGTGTGCACTTCATTCAATGGCAACCCAGGCGGCATCAATGCTCTAGAGCGGAGCGGAACTGGGCCCCCCTCTTCCCTGTGATCTGACCTAGTTTCAGGCCAGACCCCCACCCCGTCCCGTCCTGTCCCTCCCTTCCCCCTTCCCCCGAAACCCCCAGCCGACCCAACCAACCTGGCCCAGTCTCTAGGCTGGAGACACCAGACGCGAAAGTGCATGAAAAAATCTCTCCCTACGGTCCGCTCGCCTTCCCGGGAAGACGAGCGGAGAAGCCCTCAGAAAAAAAAGGGGTGCAGGGTACCAGAGGTCAAAGGTCGTAGAGTCAGAGAAGACCCGTGCACCCGCACCGAAAGTCCATCAGGTAAACCATCCGACAGCCATCTGCTCACTCAGAGTCAGCTGGTCCACATACAACCACAACAGAAGAAAATAAAATAAAAGAACAACAAAAATAAACAACAAATCAAAACAAAACAAAACAAAGGAAAAGGTCTTCTTCTGAAAATGACAGGTAGCTAAAGGCGTAGTAGTAGTGGAATGAGTGAAAATCAAGGCATTTCATCAAAATGAACGACAAAGTGGACGTAAACATGAAGGCATACTTGCTCTCTCTCTTACACACACACACATATACACACACACAGACACAAAAAATACATTCATCCAACATAAACTTAATTCCTGTCCTTCCACTAAAATAACAAAAACAAACAAAAAGCATGGGTCATAAATTAAAAGAAACAAATGAAAAAGAAACAAAAAAATGGCAACATTGTCACTTGTCAGTAGCATAGTCCCCAGCACTGGGCTTGTGTTTTTGGGAGCAGTTTGCGAGCTCTAACTGGACGATCGTTGCTGAGAGACAGCCAATCACAAGAGTTCGTACTGGCGCAAGTGCATTCTCTGGATGATGTCTCGACAGTCGTTGAAGACCCGGCGAATGTTCTCTGTGTCCACGGCGCAGGTGAAGTGAGGGTAGCAGTAGTGTTTGCCATCGCCACTCGCAGTGCTGATCCTCTGTGGGTCACATACACACACACACACACACAGTGAGTTGGTGTATGCAGCATATACCTATCTACATCCCTACAGTATTGTGCAAAAACTTTAGGCACCTTGCATGTTTCGTTCTGGCAACGCATAAAGAGGAAGGACCACAGTAAACATGTTTTATGTCTCTGGTGTGACCCATCCCCATTTTGGCTGAGCAATGAGCTCTTAAAGGGTTAATGCAGAGCCATATAAAGGGACCCCTTATATATCCCCTAATATGTGTCTGGGTTAATGTAAAAAGCCCCATAACAAGCAATGACCCCCCCCCCCACCCCCCACCCCCCAAAGCACAACTGAAGAGACAGTGTGTGCGTGTGTGAAAGGATATAGTGTAGTGAATGGAAAGAGACTCATCTGCAGACGTACAAGGAACTCATCCCGGATGAAGAACTTGGCCCTGGTGACTCTGGGATCCTCTCCTGGGTCACCCGCAGCTGAGGGCGATACAAGACACAAAAAAGGAAACACACACACACACACACACACACACACACACACACACACACACACACACACACACAGAGTAAGTTAAAAATGAGGATGTAAACAATAGACGAAACAACTGAGAGCGAGCACCTCAGTTCAATTCAAATCAACACAATTTTGTTTACTATATATTAACTTTGATTAATTCTACATAAATGTATCAGAAGCCAAGACCAAAAGAGAGCTGCACTGCATCAAAACAAACATGAGAAGGACTAGGACTAAAAACTACAAATTTCTTTCCCATCACAGTCGTAGAGAGGTGGCACTATTTAGGCCACATGAAAAGATGTTGGTGATCACTACTGAATTAGATCTTCATTTGCCGACTACAAAGGTAACCAGTGGAAGAGAAGTCAAGGATGTGGTGACACGACTACTGGCTGTGGTTTGGTGTGACTGCAGTGAGATGGCAAACACAAGTGGATATCGGGCAAGTTGATGATGCAGGCAACTGTGGATGCCATACCAGTATACAATATACCAGTATACCAGTATAACTTGTCTGACATACGCTATTAATTATATTCTTAAATATAATTTAAAATTAAACATTCACAACAAACATGTTTCCTTTCTAGAGTTAATTTGAACGAATTGATTTTAAACCTCTGTCAATCTCCTCATATACTCCTACAGTATAGTACACTCACGGAGAAATAACCCAAACTGACTGTGAGAGTCTGTAAGTGCTCACGGATGGTTTGCCTGTGTTTTTGCGAATCTGAATGCACCTCTGGTAGACACCTATTGGCCCCCAGAGCTCTCCTAGGATCAGCTGATGTATGGAATAGCTCACACTAAGCTAAATAACTGTCTGTGCTGCGACAGGATGTTGACCAGAGGAAGCGTGAATGCCGCGACCCAACTATCTGACCATGGATGACCTCACCGGGACACAGACAGCTCTGCACAGAGGAAAACAAAGGAGACTATTCATTTGCAGTGGTGGCAATGGGGCTCTGCTCTGGTGTGGTGATGTTGGACAGCAAGAGTTGCTAATCTTGTTAGCGATTTGATCTGAACTAATGTGTCTCTGTAGCTGCCTAATAGATGTCGGGTCACATGTGTAGGGGCTTTCACAGTGTATGTGGGCAGTACCATCAGTCGGAGGGGTGTAGCGAGCGTAGTCTGGGAAGTAGTCTTCAAGTTTGGATTTCCCTGCCAGGATCTTCTCCGCAAGCATGTCCTGCTTGTTCAGGAACAAGATGACAGAAATAGTTCGCAGAAACCTAGGAGAGATAGGAGGAGGAGGAGAAGGAGGAGGAGAAGAAAAGAGAGTATAAGAATAACATGTTATCATATCATCATATCATAAGAATAACATGTTATCATGGCATAACATTCAAGAAAAGTACATTCTGCTGATATATACTGTAGACTAAGAGATAGAGTATTTATTATGGCAATATGCTTCATCAAACCATTATTCCATATGTATATTACAATATTACTGCTGTATATCTCTTTTTTCATTTATATTTTATCAAAAAACAAATTGTCTTTAAATTTCTAAACCCAACTCTGAATACTGTGAACATTTTTACTATTTCCCAACCATGTCAACTGCAGTTGACTGGTCCGCATGTGACGGACTACAGGAATGAGAGAGGGAGTGGAAAACCTGTTATTCCAGATGCTCCGGAAGAGATCCAGAGATTCCCGGAGCCGGTTGGTGCTGTTGTCTTCCCTTATGACCATATTGTAGCTGCTACTGGCAGCTACGAATATGATGGCTGTGACATCTGCAGAGGACGAAGAGGAGGAGGAGGAAGAGGGTTATGTATAGTTTCATTTGAATAATTCAAGGCAAAAGTTATAATCTGATAACCATACAAAAACAACTATAAAACCACCATAAAACCATTGACCACTGAATTTTTAAAATCAAATAAATCACGAAACTAAAACCAGATGAATCCTATATGGCCTGTAATATGCTTCCACTGGATGCTAATCTATTTTACCTTCAGGCAGAAGATGGGAATGTCAGGGCTGGTGATTATCAACACTGTTTGAAAGTGTTCATCTATCACCATTAAGTGCACTATTACTTATTAATGGTTCGACTCATAAAGACAAGTGCTTATTGGTGAGGGACCACAGAGCAGTCCATAGTTCACACTAATTGAGTAGTGTCAAACCACATTGATGCTGCCTCACATGACGCACGCTCTCAAGAGAGAGCTGAGTAATATGTATGTGTGGATAAATGTTTAATGAGCCAAAACAACTCTGCACCTCCTGACTCAAAAACACTGGTTAGCATCAGGCTAGTCACTAGCGGATTTCAAGTGGACAATCATTCTGACCATGAAAGCCATCACAAGACCTCCATTGAGTGAATACAAACAGTGATTATCACCCTGAAACTACATCACAAATGGAGGTGCAACTGATGGCCAGGTAGCCAAGCGGCATGTGTTAAACACCCGTAAACCTCCCTCCCGACATCTCAAGCCTCACATCTCACTTGGATAGGAGCCTGGGCTTCTCAATCGACTGGCTAGGGTGTTTGCCTCCTGATCCAAGTTGCTCTGAGGTTGTGGTTTTGAGCCCCATTCTGGATTGCGCTGGATGACCTTGTTTGCACATGGTCTGGCACTACCAGTTACGGTCTAGTGGGCGACTGCGTCTGTAGTCGTGTGGGGATCTGGAATAGATTGTGATCGGCCCTGTCACATTGCTACTCACCGTTAAAGCATTGAATCCATTTCCTTCTTTCATCTCTCTGACCACCAACATCAAACATGCTACAGTGGAGGAAAAGAAGAGTCTCCATTAGGCCTTTACTATTTCAATGAGCATTAATCAATGCTTTGGCACCAACCACATGTTCACATTACCGTCATTGATGACATCTAAATTATATTTCGTTTTAAAAACACTCTATTTGCAGTTCCTTTCATTATAACTGGACCTCTGATTTATTTCTATGGTGACCCATCCAGAAGTTATACGCATTTACAATTCCACAGCGCCCTCTTGTGGTAAAGATGCTCTTGATGGGAGAACCTAATGTACACTCATTAAGAAAGCAGTCTGTCTAACTGGATTTGCAGCTACTCCACTGCCATTCGTACACTGGAAAAAAATCTCATTTCTTTGCTCAGTTCTCCTAAATAAGGATCTATGTATCTAAAAGCAAAACAGGCTCATCTTATTGTTATCAATCTTAATGTAACAAATACATTCTGCATCACATAAAATGGAATGTGATAGAGGAAATGATAGGGTCAAAACATTGCAATGGTTAGAGTCTTAATGAGGTGAAATCTAATTTGGTTTAATTTAGAGACGGGACAATAACTTACTGAAAATTCACTTTGTCTACTTGAAATCGCGTTTCAAAAATCCCTGAAGTCAAAACTCGGCAGCGGAGCAAGTCCTGCACAGACGAAATACAGAGGAAGGAAAGAGATCAGAACAGAGAGTGACAAATGCACACATGCAAGCATGCACTTGAAACCAAAATAGATCATACTTCTCCAAAATTATTTATATAACATTTTTTTCCATGCAACTCAAAAGCCTTCACAAGTAGGGGACAGTAAAAAAAAATGTAGGAGCACATGAGAAAACACTTGAGCTTTTCTGAACTGGAGATGCAGTCTTCCATGGTATTTACAGTAGCATTTTTGTAAATAATATAAAAAATATACAGTGAGTGTAGTCAACATACTTTTTTTGTTTCAACCATTTTCATTGATTTTCTCCAATTGTGAATCATCACAATTGCAATCATGGCTATTCCAATTACACTGTAAAGATGCTGTAAACATACCATCATGACAGCAGTCAGCATCCCTATACTACTATTAACAGTAGGCTACATTGCTGTCAAAAAAAAACAAAACAATGAGCAACTAACCTGATCTGTTGGGGTGTAGTCTGGTTGACTAACTGGATCAATTCTGTCCAGGAAGCTAGACAAGGAGACACAGAGAGAGAGAGGTGAGGACACATCATTACCGCCATCATTAATGACTACAAGTTAGAGTGACATGTCACAGAGAAAAGAGGGGTGAGTGTTTTAGGTGAGTCCCAGACCCTATGCCGCCTACAGCTGATCTGGACACACACACACACACACACACACACACACACAGACAGACCAAGCGACCTTTGAACTCCCTCGCTGTCTGTGCTTCTGCCGTTACCATGGAGCTATCTGCCATCTTTAGACCCTCCGGGCCCGCTATGGTGTTGCCACGCTGGGGTGAATTGCACTGACAGCCGCGGGACACTTGGATGCAACTTCCACAGGGAAAGTGTTACTTTTCACACATTCCCAATGCCGGTTGCCATAGTGGCATGCTAACACATACATGCGCCCGGAAACGTGCACACACACACACACACACACACACACACACACACACACACACACACACACCAATAGCATATGTGCATGAGCCTTGCGTACCTTGTAAAAAGCATCCCAATGAATCCTTCATAATGCTCTAAGCACACATTAGCAGGCAACTGTGTCTGTGCATGTGTGTGTGTGTGTGTGTCTAGGTAGTGTTTTCCAGGCGCCTGTGTGACATGATCCATCCACAGACTACAGCAGAATACACACAATCTTCTCACTGCTCATCACCAGAGCCCCTGTTTGAGGCAAGGATTTCCTCGAAACACTGCTGCCATATAACCAACATATTCCTGGAAAGCTTCTTACGCCCTCACAGTGCCCTTCACAGGCATCTTGGCCCTTTCACAGGATAAGCACATTCTGTCAAGATTTACAAATGTCCAGGTTGTTGTGAGGCATAATCACTTTTTTAGAAGTGGGTGCAGTGAACAGTGAAAAACACAAGGGTTAGAGCATGTTGATTATGTGTTTGTGCTTGTGTGTGTGTTTGTGTGTGTGTATCTGTGTGTGAGTGTGTGTGTGTGTGAGAGAGAGAGATCTATATTGATAGTGTATAGATGTTGGGTATGGAGATTACTGTAGGTTTGCACAGAATAACATTGTGTTACAAATACTGCATATACAGTTAGCTATAAATACATGTGTACTGTACATTTAAGTGTACTATGACAGCTCTCTTCCATCCCACATGTGTACCCAAAACCGTCTGCATCATCATCAACATACATGTTTTAAAAAATACATGTACAAAATAAATAAATAAATACTACCACAAGAAAACTACAACAAACTATGTTCTGAGTATGATCATAGTGGACAAGAACCAGCTGACTGGAAAAGAACTAGCAAGAGCCAGTCAGATCCTACGATACAAGGATCCCAATTACACCAGAGGCAATCAAATAGCCATAGAAAAAAGCAATGCACGTTTTCCATAAGGGTGAGAGTTGCCAGACTCGACAATATATGACACCATCATGATACTAGAGCCTTTCGTTTTACTGTGATTTTATAGGAATTATTACTGCGATTTAATTTAGGTACAGATTTAAATTTATTTCCACCATAATTCAGTTTGTAGCCACCATTATAAGGGTAAAGTTGTCTCACTCTCACATAGTGTAAATTAGACAGTATGCTTGTGTCCACAGTAATACGTGACGTATAAAACATGAGGTTGTACCCAAAACAGCCAACTTCGGAGACACTATTATTACAAGCCGATGTACCAAGCTAAAATGAAAGCAATTATATTCAAAAAAAAAAAAAAAACTGCTATACTGTGCTGCAGCTATAGGCTATGTATTGTGTCCTAAAATGTTGAGATACTTCAGTAATCTATACATTGCCTAACCTCTAAGATCCCCCTTAGTCGTTTTCAGGTAATGCAATGACCCTGTGGAACTGTCACAATCACTGAACACTATTTATGGGCAGATGGCTTTTCTGAGCAAAGCTGTTGCCATGAGGCCTGTGTAGTCTATTACTATAACATATTTCAATGGCAGATAACCTTGACCATAAACACTACCTCTTTTCACCACCAGATGGTGCCCAAACACCAGACAGGGCCTAACACACCTATCTCTGGTTAAATGTATGACATCCAACTGGTCACTGCTGCAATTACAACTAGGCCTTATAAGAGTCACACCACATAAAGGTCGAGTTAGGGAGATATGGGTGGGTGGTGGTGGTGGGGTCACACACCATGTCACCAGAAATACTCCATCACCACTGCTATGGCAGGTGTCGACAGATCACAGGTGTGACGAGCGTGTTAACACGTAGTTTGCTACACACACCTCATGTCTCTTATCTGTGTGTGTGTGTGTGTGTGTTTGTAGGCATCCTCCTGGCCATGGGCACAAGCAGATGCCGCTAAAGTTCACCTTTAAACTTCACCTGAACGTTCCGGTAAACAAGATCCTGCTAATTTCCTATGCTAATTTATAGCAGTTCAATTATTAATCATCTTTATGGACCCTAAAGGGTCAATATGAATACCTAAGCCCTTCAATGTATATACCATACATATAGAAATACTTCAATCATTCTTCTCTTGTCAGAGCACAGCGCTTTAATTAAAAACATAGGTATTTGCCATCTTTGGATGGCTCGTCAAATGACAACTAGATATTGTCTAAATTGCATTGTCTTTGGTGGGATATCAAACTGGCTGATTATTCTAACTTTGTTGGCAATATCATAGAAACCTAATATGTTTACAAAAGGTTTTATCCAAAGTAATTTACTCTCCAAATATAAAATTCCAGTAATTGACAAATACAAAAAAATGAAGCACATTTCTTAAAAGGTAGCTTAACCATAAATTGCTGAATCCATAGCACATTCCCCAGCCCACTCTGAGAGACCTTTGACATTTTTCACTCAGGGGAGGAAATGTCATTCTGCGAACAAATGTTTACCAGTTATAGTCAATAAAACCATCACCATAAAACCATCACCTCAATACTAGTCGCCATGGAAATCTAAACAAAACACTCATGTTAAAAGCAGAAAATCTGATCTCGCTCTCTCAAAAAGTTCTGGGCATAGAATTTTGTGACCTACAATCACCCTAACAACACACATACCCATAATTCTGTGATATCATCTAGTAACATAATGGTCAGTCTGATAATAACTTTAACTTTGGACAAAATGTCTGAATTTCAGTGTGCTAAAATTAAGCAATAAAACCTTGTGGACAGTAGTTGCAGGGTAGGTGATCAGCGTTCTAAAAATCACCCTAACCTATGGCCTATCTGCCTTTCTAAAATGATTATAATATTTGCCTGGCTGTATTTGAAAAGTAACCACATGTAAACAAAAATGCACAAAATTGCACATTTTTGTTTACATATTCATTCTAACACTGAATGAAAAGCTATTCGAAATAATGGATGTCGAGCAACAAAAAGACAGATGATGCTTCTTTGGCTGATGTATTCATTATAATCAATTTCTCTTCGCTTTTGTAGTGACACTTGCAAAATGGTTGTTGGTGTAATTTTTGAGTGTTTCCCATGGCTTTTCACATGGCTTAGCTTATAATAATCAAGGACCGGAACTGTCCGTCTGAGGGACGGCGCTTTGTTTCATGATGACATGTTAATGAGTGAGAGACTGTGAGAGACCCCTGCCTCACTTCTGTGACCTGTCGGCGGCCATCACCTCTGCCCTGAGGAACCTACAAGTCCTATGTCTCTTCAATGGCTAACCTATTTGTCCAACACAGTCCAATGGGCTTGACCTTTAATGAGTAACGCTGCTGTTAATTGGCTGAGAAGCACCAATCGATACTTTCCAACTTCTGAATGGCTTCTATCAATGTGGTGGCCTAGTTACTGAACACCATTCAAATCCTCCACACAAACTCTAAAAGATATGGAGCAGGGATTGAGCCTTCAGAGAAGAGGTGATTTTAAAAAACATGCCTTTTCTTGGAATGGCTTCTATTTCTATTTCTAGTTCATTTGAAATATGCAGTCATACATTGATATTTTAGCACCATCGCTGGGACTCCTGACTCGAAGTGCAGAGGTGACCAAGGATTCAGTGGAATAGAGAATAACAAGAGCTCAACCACACACCCACATAAGACACATTCATACACACACACGCACACACACACACACACACACACACCTGCCCATGCATGCATATACACACACACAAAGTTTGTAAAGTTTAGTTAAAGGTATACAGCTGAGAAAAAAAATCTGTTTGTCTCCTTTAGATGTTTGCATACACTATCATAGAAATACCAAAACACAGTGCAGCTGTTGGTCTCTGTGAATACAACATATTGTATACATACAGTACGATGGAAATATTCAGAGATGTTTGTGGCTGAAAGCTCCACTTCAATAAATGATGGAAGACCGACAAGTCTTGTGTGTGTGAGACTCTGTTCTACAGCAAATGAATTACAACCGAAAATTAACTAAGGCCTACTTTGCTAACTAAAACACAACTCCAACGCAAAAAACTTAAATACAATACAAACGAATATAAAGGGCTTGCTTTGTTTCTCCTTCAATTTCAATAACTCTGCAAGTCTAACTCTCCCTCACTCTATCCCTGTATATGTTTGTGTGTGTCTGTGTGTGTGTGTGTGTGTGTGTGTGAGTGAGAATGTGAGAGAGAAAGACAGAGAGAGACAGAGAGAGAGAGAGAGAGAGAGAGAGAGAGAGAGAGAGAGAGAGAAAGAGAGAGAGAGATAGAGAGTAGCCAAGTTATTTAGTGAAAATGTCTCCAAAAACAGAGACTGTGACCAGGGACTACCAAACATTTCCAACAATGGTAAATATTCCAAGCAACATCTGGAAGCGAAACAATCCACTGTGACTACCACATAAACGCGTGATGCAACCAACACCAAGGATTTATTTCAATCGCCTCAAAAAGCTCTCTCTCTCGCTCTCTCTCTTTCTCAGTCTCTCTTTCTCTTTCTCCCTCCCCTCTATCCTTCCCTCACCTTCTTTCCCACCCCTGTTTTATTCTGCCTTTCCCCTTACAGACGGTGAGTTTATATCAGGGAGGACGAGGCCATTTTGCATCCTGACAGATACATTAAACAGATGAGGGCCGGCACCTCAAAAACCCCAACCGCTCCCCTTCCCCAGCTGACCACCCCCCTCCCCCAAATACACCCCATCCAACCACCCAGCTGGAGGGGAGTGGAGGCTGGTGATGGGGCCAGGGGTGGAGGGTGGGGGGGGGCAAGAGACCTTAAAATAGCCCCTGGGAATGAAGAGTCCTTAGCCTAGGCCAGACTACACAAGCCAGCCCAGGGTAAACACACGTGTTGCTGGCCTGTACCTGGACAAGCCAGACGCCCAAGAGCCTAAGGCTTCTGGCTGGACAAGCCGGGCCCTTCTGGAAAACCCTCATGTTTACAAGCACACTTTGAGCAACCACAGCAGTAAGTTGAAATTGTTTTTTTCTCTCTTCCCCCTTTTCTTTGAGAGTGAGGGGGTGGGGTATGGTGTGGAGAATAGAGGAGAGGAGGGGGGGGGGGGTATTTTTGGCAGGAGCATCCTGTCCAACAGATAAACAGTCTAAAAATGGACCCCCTTCTTCAAGTACAGTTGGCTATTTATGGATGTGACTTCGGTCATTGTTGAGTGTCACACGTGCAAAGGATCCATCTAAGATGCAGCCATTTTGACTACATGTATCTGTTTCACAGACACTCACCCAAAGTGACACTCATCCTGGTATGCATTACAAGCCGGGAACAAATATATTGTCTATGCACTACAAACTG
Organism: Sardinella tawilis; assembly: GCA_030264315.1. Lineage (NCBI taxonomy): Eukaryota > Metazoa > Chordata > Actinopteri > Clupeiformes > Clupeidae > Sardinella > Sardinella tawilis. The sequence continues at coordinate 567 of JASCQY010000298.1, read as the reverse complement.
CTCACTTCCTCATAACAAAGGAAGAGGTTTGAAGGAATAGTATGTGATCACATTGTTTACATTTGAGTTCATATAAGAGACCATTTTGCTCTCAGCTCTTGGGACAACATAAGTCTTTGGGTGCAATACAGTGGGCAAAAGTATAAACAATTTTAATGGTAAAAATAAAAAACAATGTCTAAACAATGTCCTTTTTTGTTCCCAAACTATATTTCTGTCACATCATAGCAATATAGAATGTTGCAAAATGTTGCAAAAAACCTTATGGGAACAGCTTATCAAACTCTTTTTAAACAGTCAGTTTTAATGACATTCTTATTTTAAATTTAAAGTTATCAATATTTAATATGAAGTCTGTGATTCTTCCAAAACCTGCTGAATCCAGCTAGGCATAGAGAGAAGATGACAAAGGCGAGTTCATTTTAATACTTTTGACGACCATTTTGAAGAGACTAAGGAATGATTTACTGAATTCAACAAAATGTGTTTGAATTAAAGGAGCAGTATGTAAGTTTGTGGCCAAAAACTGGTACTGCAATCACATTCAAAATACTACAGAGCATAGTA
>JASCQY010000297.1:0-23453 GCA_030264315.1 Sardinella tawilis | reverse complement strand
ACACACACACACATTTTTTTCCATCTTCTGCACCCTGGTCAACATGTCTGAAAAGAGCAGGATGTTTTGACATTTTTTATTTCATTTCTTTCTCATGTCATTCTTTCTTAGTTGGGAGGCCTTACGTAAACCACTGTCAGTATGTAGTGTGTTCATTTTTATTACTTCAAAGTTGCTTATCACCATCAAACATGTCCCAGCATCATCTGAGACCTGTATGCGCCATCTTTTTGTTCAGCCTCTGTTGCTGACTTTCCAAACATTACAGTGAAATTTGGTTTTAGAATAAAGGACAATGAAATGATGAAGATAACTGATATGTATATTGTGCCCATTGGCATATTCTAATTAAAACATCACCATACCTTACCATATTACATCAAGCCCTAAGTTATTGTTTGTAGCATTGTCCACTGCAAATACTAGTAGGCTAGAGCTAATCAGAAGACTGGAGGAAGGTTGTAAGTCTTTTGAAATGATCTGACTCTGAGGTATGACCTCACAGAGTGCAACAGTGGCTATAGGCTATAGAGAACTCAAATCTTCAGATTGGGATCTTCTGTCATGGCACTTGGAATAGACGAGTCCCAAAGGCATGCAAGATTGTCATACCATGAGGGTATTATTATTTTACTCACAGATAAATTCTTCATCAGAGTCACTGTTAAGTCGCATGGAATGACAATGTTGTCAAAGTTTTGCCTACGGCAATCCGTGTCCAATCTGAGTTGGCCTCATGCTGAAGCCCCAAAGCATGAGCTCCAGTATAATAAATACACAATATCAGCCTGAATTGAAAACATCAACTTGCACTCAAATACTGGACCATCAGTTGGCTTCTTTCTGTCCAGTCCTGCTGTCTTGGTGAGGGTGGAAGTAGGGGGTGGAGGGCGGCGGTGGCGTAGCTCTACACACAGCACCAGGCCTACACACATGTAACCTGTATGTCGCTGCTGTGTCTGTGATGTGTTCATTCTGTAGTGCATGACTGTTACTTTTACTGCTCTTCCAGCCACGTTCTCCCTTTTCGCTAACTACAGCTAAAATGGCTGCTGGGCCCATGGATGCCATGTTGAGTGTGACCGGGGGGAAGAGAATTAGAGTCGCACAGTGCCCACGGACGCACTCCCCGCAAAGGTAAAGCCCGCTGCCCCCCAACCACGCCTGCACTTTGACCACACACCTCCCCTTATTGATCCCAACCCCTCCTGTTGGAAGGCTCTGCCCACTGAGGCAGGCCCGCTTTATGTTTGCAGAGTTGATCCATAATGCTGGAGGCCAAGAAAAACTGCCACAGAAACCTCCCCACCACACAAGGACCCGAGAGGTGCGTAAGACCGCCACACATACAATGAGCTATGTAGTCGGCCGTACCTCAAAACAAAAAAACACAACCTAAGGGAATCCTGGCATGGCAACCCAGGACAACTGTCACATGTCCGTTTTTTTTTTTTTTTTTTTTTTTTTCTTCCTCGTGTCCATCAGGCATATATACAGTGTCTTATCCACCATGACATCTGACCAAGGTCTTTTAAGCCTTCTGAGAACATAATGTCTGTAACCAAGACCCTACATCAGAGCATTAGATTTGCTAATGGATCTGTTTTCTTTTGGGAAGTTAAACCCAATTGTAGTGCATCACTTCATTCGATGAAGGGCTGAAATGCGTTCATGTCAGTGCAAGCACGATTGTTGCTCTCTTAATCTTAAGATCGGCTCTGAAAGTCGTCAAATACATGGAACCGTATAGATTGGGAATGCAGGAATTGTTGCCTTGGCTTGTTGTGTGGCATTTGGTGTTTTTTGAAGTGTTTCCAGTAAGGCGAGACGAGACGTGCACTCAAAAGTGACATGCTGCGGCCCGCTCTGTGAAGGGAGAGCACAGCTCTAAGGACTCAAAGAGGGTGGTAAGCCACAAAACACGAGAACACAGGTAGGGCCTTGCACCTGCAGTTCACTCACACATGGTAGGTGAGTAACGACACAAACGCATACACGCATACAGTCTCAGTTCAATGCCCCCATACCCCCCCCCCCATCCCAACCCTTCCCCCTCAACCCCCCTCCTATCAGCCAGATACCAAGTCCTCCTCACACCCTCCATAGTCTCAAGGTCCCACCTTCCCCAGTCACGGGGAAGTTGCCAACAACACAGATGCCCAAACCTGACTTTCAGGAGATTTCTGCAGACTGTGGTTGCAGTGCTTCAAGAACCGTAAGAGCTGAAATGCCCTCAGATTGGGTGTGAAGCCAAATACATCCCCTTCCCCATCAGGATTGGGCATCTTTTATAGACTTAAATCCAAAAGTGGTCGTCATTTTAAATGGACCGCATGAGTCCTTCCATATTTTGTGGTTTCTCTTCTCTCTTTTTTTTATGTTTGAATTTTAAGCTGTAAAGTTGCAAAGCAATTTGCTTTTCATGTGTCTTCTTAAAGAACACATTTGCATTTCGTGATATTTTTTTTTTTTGCTAGTGGATCACAATCTAACAAATGAACGATGTATGAATTAAAGACAACACCATATGAAGAGCCCGGCCCACCTCCCCTTACTTTCCCCTCATTAGGTGGATTTTTTTTCTAATTGTTGGGGTGTTTCATAGTGTCTGGTGAAATTGGCTCCTTTAAAGCGTTGGGTAGCCTTAAATACTTTGTAATATGTTCTTTGTAAGACTCAATAAAAGATAAGTAAAGGCATTTTTTTTTGTGTCAGACTGACTTTCTCGCTTGACGTGTCACTGAGAATGCATAGGCATTCAATATTATTACTGCATTCTATGATTATTAAACAAGTAATTCAAGTAAGATTTGGAGTCGCTCTGCGCTTCAAGTTGCTGCCCAGTGAGAAATTTGTCAAGTCATGCCTACCGGGCGCCGTAGCCATGTGTACAGTCATGTGTAATGTCAGTTAATTATCAGCAGTTTTTCTGTATAACAAAACGAAATACGTTCTCAAAACTACCAAGCTAATTAGATCTTAGGCTGTCAACAAAGCCTTTATTCTCTTACTTTAAACATTTAAGATGTTTTGTATTTATGACAATGACCTTATCTAGACATTTATCGTGTGTGATATAAACACGAATACATTGTTAAAGCAGTTCTCATTAAAGCCCAAAGCGTGGTGCGTTTTACTTCAGTGAAGTAGCTCAGCCGTTGAGAAAAACTGAGTGGTGCGATGATTGCAACTAAGATACCGCCTATTGCCTTATTAGTGTGTCACCTGTGACCACACGATGAGTCGGCCATACATATTGAGGTGCTGTCACGTGTATTCTTCTGACCAGGGGTAGAAGCTCTGGCAAGCAGTTCGTCGGGCGGTGGGAGCAGCAACTTCAAGGAAGATTTCGGAGTTGGTGCCTTGAAAAACCCACACGGGCTTTAGAGTTTGCGGCGTAGGGCTTTTATGCTGAATTGGAGGCACAAAGCAGTTTGATTAGGTTGTTGGAGGGATAGCAGCATCCCAAAGGAGCCAAGATGATGGAAATGGAGACGCAAGTGACTTACCACACCGAAACTTACATGAGTTCGACGGAGCCTTACATGGCCCAAGAAGATGACTGGGACAGAGATTTATTGCTGGACCCCGCTTGGGAAAAGCAGCAGCGTAAGGTAAAATTGCTCAGTCGCCTCATAGATAAATTGTTCCGAGTGTCACAGCACAATCTAACCACCGTTTCTCCGACCGTATCCAAATTCTTGCGCGCGCAAATGAGCTTTGGCGAGCAAAGGGCTTCCATGATTCCTTGTGCGAGCCATATTAATGTATATGAAGTGACTTTTTTTTTGAGTGAGTGGCGCAAACTTTGTAAGATATGATTCATTCACGCTCGAATATGTTGTAGGCCTGTAGCTCACAAGAGGTCTGCGCACTCTGTAGCGTTGTAGGAATGGCTAAGATTCGAATTGTAATATATCAATACTATAGTATTGCAACTCCAATGACTCATAAGCTTATAGAAAGGTAGCTGGACCACCACGAGTGGTCTGAGTACAAGTAGGCTCTGACCTGTCGGCCCTGCAGTGCCTGTATTACTTTTTGCGTTCCAAGAGTTGTCTATTCAGACTTAAACGTGCATTACATTTACCACATTCAGGCCTTTTAACGAAGTAATAGTGAGTGGTCACTGTATCATGTTAGCGCTAAAATAGTGGCTCTTGCCACTGAAACACCTGTAGTGTTCAGTACAGTAATGGCAGTCAAACTTGAGTGATGGCAACAGATGTTGGTGCTCAGGGAGAGGCAGGCAGACTGGCAAGAAAGGAACGCGCCGCGTAGGTAAATTCTCTAAAAATACTAAGTGGAAACACTGCCCCATTAACCTCATTCTCATCATCTCAGAAATACAGTTGATAACCGCCATGAGAGCCTGTCCAAATCATATGCCAACATGGCCTTTGACCCTTAGGCTTATGGTCCAGGGTCGAGTAACCATGAAAATACTGAAACATTTCTCATTTCCACTGGTTGAATGTATAACGCTCATGGGTGTTAATGTGTTTTGCCATAAACCGACGAATAGTAGGCTATAGGCTATTGACTTATTGGGTCTAGTTAAAATATTGAAATAAGTTTCCGAAACCTGAGTTGTAGTGTTGTAGTATCAGGTAATGGGCTAATACGAAATATGTGTTTTTAGTTATTCGGTGAGTAAATTAATCAAAATGAAGGGAAAATGATTGACGCCATACCTTCAAAGGAATAGCTCATACCTTTTTTGCGCAGCTGCAAAACAGACTAGAATTATGTAATAGAGTACAGTGTTGCCTGTGGTCAGAAATAGATGGTGTGTCATTTTACTCAAGAGGTTACCCATGATAAAATTTACAAGAAAATGTTTAGACTTTTTAGAAATGCAAATACCGGAAATGTAGGAAACCTACATTACTCATAGTCAAAATATGACTTGGCTTCCCCTTCTGACATAATATTGTTTTTACTGTGATGGTTGATTATCTTAAATTGTCTTAACTGTAATCTGACAACTGTGCTTGATGAAGGGTGGCTTGGAAGTCAGATGGTATGCATGTAGATTGTGTTAAGACACAGATCCACATTTGAGCCAGTTACATTATACAAGATTGAGATTCAAATGGGGTCAGATACTTGGATCATGGAAGCAGGTTTCCCAGCAGAGACTTCGAGTTTTAATTTTCAGTGAAAAAAATAAATATAAGTAACCACTCACAGTGTTTGTATTTTCACAACAAAAAGTTATTTTCTGGGCCTTTGATACATTTTGTGATAGTGTCAGATTGAGCAGCATGGTGACTTGGTCCTGTGCCAATGGTGACCACTCAGTCACTGCAGTTGATTGAAAGTTTGCCTGCTGCTGCTGTTACACTGGATTTGGCTTTGGACCAATTGCAAGGCCTCAAACATGGAGCAAGCAGTTTGAGCCTACGGAAAGATTTTGACATCTTTCGAGATTGCTACTATAAAGTGTTTTTTTTTTTTTTTTTTTGGTCAAAGAAATAGCTCCCCACACAATGTGGATTTAATGCCGATAGCTGTACATTTTCATGTAGATCGCTCTTATTTTTTGCATTTTCTCTTTTATTTATTTTGATGGCGGCCTTGTATTATTGAAGCAGTGGCCTGGGTTTGATTTTAATATGGCTAATAAGCTGAAATGACTGTGTTATGTCTGACATTTCTAGCAGTATGCACCTACAGTGCTAAGGCAGTCAAGTATGTGGGAACCCTAGCCTCCAGCTGAATGCACTCCAGGCATAGCAGAGTTCTCTATCCAGTTTCTCACTTGCATCAGCTAAAGCTTGTTTTCATGAGGCCTAGCCTACACAGGAAAAATGAAAAGATTGTTACACACATCTATAGTCACGGTCAGTCAGTGTTGTGAAATATTGGAATAATGTGTTTTTTTTTATTTGGAATTGGACTGTCGTTTGGTTTATATATTCTGTGGTTGAGACTGCAGTGAAAATGTACAGAAATAATGGGCTTCCTGGGGATGTAGTATACAGCATATTGCAGTAGGCCTTTTAAAACATTGGTATGTTAATAACATTTGTAATGCCTGTGTTTTGCTGTTATGTTCACCAGTATCACACCAGTCGTGTTCCCGTCAGTTGAACACATCCTCTGTGGTGTATACATTGTGTGTATACGTGTGTGTAATGTGTGTTATAAGTGGAATAGCTTACACAAGGTGGGAGAGAGGCTAGTAGAGAGGATGGGCTTTGCCTCCGGTGGGCGTCTGAGTCTTGGTTAAGTGAGAGGGGTGGGGGTGGGGGTGGGGGTGGGGTAGGGTGGCTAGGGAGAGATGAGAAAGTCATGAGTATGATCAAATAGCAGTTACTATTCCAGAAGAGGTGTCCTTCTAGGGCAGCTTCTATATACTACCCAATGTAAGGATGAGGGCTTGCTGGGGGTGGGGGTGTGGGCTCCAAGACGAGGTCATGCAGGTATTACTGATCAGCTGAATTTTTTTAAGAAAAAGGGCACATACAGTAATGCCCACGCTTGTAATGACATTAAAGGTGCATTATGAAATGCAGATCTAAACTTAGCCAACCAGTCAAGAGCATGCAAAAACCTGACTCAACTGATGAACGTATGCTAACGCACTAATTGGCTCCTCTGCAATTTTCTTGGTAATACACCCCACTTTAAAGCATTTGTCATGCCTTAGATCACAGACCACAGTTTCATTCATGGCTAAGAGGGAATGATGGGCTTGGTTTGGCCTTCACAAGAACAAATATTGAATAATAATAATAATAATAAAAAAAAAAAAATAGTTGCATTTAAAAACATACCCCAGAAAGTGGCAACTTATTGGCATGTGACTAACTTATTCTGATATGATTTTATGAAATGATCAGTGTAAAACTGCAAAGAGCAGTCGTATAAACATCAACACTTTGTGCACTATATCAGACATATCCCAGTGCTCAATAAAAGTAATTGTGATGGGTGTTTCTCTCATGAGCAGTTGTATTACTGTAGAAGCCTCTTCCTGCATGCTGCCAAGTTCCTGTTGTTTTTCATGCGAGCTTTGCCAAGTAGCCAGCCCTGGGGTTTCAGGAGTGCCTCCACTGGAGAAGGCTCTTCCCTGTGACCTGAAACTGGACACCTAGCCTTAAAATAAGGCGGGTGCAGGTGCTGTAAATTGTCACAAGCTGTTTAACACATTTTGTCCTTCAAACTCATCAATCATTGAAGTGGCTTTCCTTTAATGAGCCCATGAGCACAAATCCTATTCCCTCGAGCTTTTCTCTATTTGATCAACACTTCCTTCAAGCTTCAAACTGATTCAAGTGGTTCAAGTGAGAAACAGACGCACGCTAGAAGTATAGCACAACCAACAAGGGTTACACTTTATAATAACTCCGCCCTATTAAGCATAATTTAACACATTTGTAACACATTTATTTCTCACCGGTTAATCATTTATATTAACAAATGTGTTAACTGATGATGCAGTGGGTTGGTGGGCTGTATGTTGTCTGTATAAGGGAAGTTAAGGTGGTATAAGGGATTAGGTTAAGGTGGAGGGAGGAGAGGATTTATAAATGATTAATTGATGAGAAATGAGAGTTGATGGCTGACTAATGATTAACAAATGTGTTAAATAATGCTTAATAAATGCATAATAAATTCTTAAGAGGGAAGGGTTATTATAAAGTGTTGCCCAAATGGGTTGATGTGATGGGTAGGAAGAACATCATCGCCTGCTCTCATGTAGTTGGTAGCCTGACCTGGAAACAATATCTCATATTCAATCTGTGGTCAGTAGGCTGTTAGTTTTACATCACTATTTCTCTTGTCCTCCATTCTTCATTCTCTGTACTCTGTCTGTTGACCAAAATAAAGGCTTTTGAGAGTTTTGTAAGCAAACATCATTCTAAAGCCTGCCATCTGTTAATAATGTGCAAGTGATCACTGGAATAAAAGATTTTGTCAGAGGTTAGGATCCATTACATGATCATACTGTACTTTTGAACACTTTGGCGTTCAAGGGTCATCAATACATGTGTTCTGATGCTCTCATTGTACAGGTAACACTTGTTGATCTGGTAAAGTAAAAAGGACCAATAAAACTCGGCCAGTTGGGTCCAATACCATCATCACATTTTCCTTGCTAAAAAAAAGCATGTGAGGGGTTGGTCATGTCACTGGCGGCTTAATAGTCTCATGATGCCTGGGGATACATATTTTGTTAATGTTGGGGACCAACATGCTCCAACCTGTGTCAAATTTCTTAGCAGTCGGGCACATGTCTAATTACTTACATAAGTAACTGGTTAGTTCCATGTAAAACGAAACTAGAATTTTATTTTACTTTGTCAGCATAGTTGCTGCCTCAGTAAATTCCATAAAATAAAAAAGAAGGTAAAATATACATGGAAAAAATCCAGGTATAAAACAGTACATTCATAATGTAATACAACTGCAAAATGGTTGTCTTGTATAGTCCTGTGTTCAACTGAATGATTTTTCTAAAATCTTTAGTTGTTGGTCTTTACCTAACAAAAAGAGTCTGATATGTCTAAATCCTATAACCTTAGAAGACGGCAATATTTTGACCAATTGAATGACCAGTATGTGTATGTATGGTCTAGACTGTGACTATTTTAAATGTTACATCACTGGTTGCATTCAGGCACAGAGAAAAAGGCCTGTGTGATTGTAAAAGCTTGCTTAGAATGCGTTGCCTAAATTGATATCGCACACCAATTGAAATGCATGCATGCATGCATGCTCATGCCCCAAGGCACAAATCATTCAGAAGCCCTGGCAATAAGCTCGGCTCTGGGTGCCAGCCGCACATTCTCATCCAATAACAACAATGACCAGCACTGAGGAGGCTGGTCTCCAGCCTGATGACCCAGTAATGTCAGGCAGCCTGCTTGTGGAGGAGTGTTAATCCAAAGTACACGCCTGGCAGGGTGCCCCCCTGTGGGCCACCCGCTGCCCAGAGCGTCCCCAATGCCCCAGGCCCGCTCCACTCGGCACACTAACCCCCTGGACCAACTGAGCCAACCTTACCCCTTGTCAACAATAAACACCACCCTGATGACATGGCACAGGATTACATTTTATAGTTTATGTACTTGTACCGGATGATGAGTTGAAGTTTTTGCCATGTCCCTGACTCTACAGACACAGTGGCACACTTATTATTTCATATTGTTATATAGGGGGCATTTATTATTTCATACTATTTGGGGGCATTTTCATTGGGTTATTTGTTTCGTCTTGTCCTCTTCAGGCTATATAACCTGAGCAGAAGACAATTTAGCCTTGCTACAGAAATAGATTATTTTCCTCAGTGGCCGCACAGAGAATACCTGTCTCCTGTTGTCTGTCTGGGTCGAACATGGGGCCTTCAATAGAATGTAACAGTTATGGTTGCAATGAACTTCATGAACTGTAGCCACAAACAGGAGCTGCTGTTCCCAATACACTGATTCTCTTAGCATTTTGCGTTCCCTCTGAGCGGCGAGTGGCCGTGCAAGGAATGCCATGCTCTCAGCTGTCTGCTGGTGTCCCATGGCCACCAGATATAGCCCCCTGTACTCCCTGCCTTCAGTCCTCGCTCGCTCGCCCACCCCACCCCCACCGCCACCCGCACGCCCAACCTCTCCCTGGGGGGGAAGCTGGTCTAAATTTGGGCATCTGTGGCAGTAGGAGGTGATTTGAGGGGTGGACACCTGCTGCTGAAGAGGCTCCTCTTCCAGGCCCTTACATCAAATTACATGGGCCCTGAGCATTCTTCAGGCTGCTCTTGGCTTCTTTACGGCGCCCCCGCGCTCGCCGGCGCTCAGTATGCGCTCACCGTTCCTGCAGTGGAGTGACATTTCCTGCGCTGGCCCTTAACCTCCCTGACGTATACACGCTTAAAGACAGGAGCCCGGCGTTTTGCCCCCTGAGCTATAGAGAGACAGAGACAGGGCCCGTGCCACACAAAACACACAGCTACTCTTAACAGCAGCCATGTCCCACAGCTATCTGAGAACTGTCACTAAGAAGGTTGCATTATTTGCAGGAGGCTAACAAAAACATTAGTTGTCGTTTGTTTGCTTTCATGAATGCCAACTCTGTTATTGGAATGCTGTAGGCTCATCTATAGTTAGGCAAGGAATACAAGGGACTGTGCATCATGAAGTTAGAAACGGGAATAACTGGAGTTAGATTACGGAGACCCATCAGTAGATAACAGTGTGGACTAAATGAATAGCACAGGATGAAGGCCTGCTGGTGACTAGAATGGGACATTGGCATGTGTAATTGAGCCGTCTCAGGGAGAAAGGAATCGACCACAACCACTCGCATATCTGACTAATTGTCCAATTTCATGAACCGGCTTCATAATTTACTGACTCGTTTTCCTATCTTTCTGTCTCCAAAGACTTTCACCGCCTGGTGCAACTCACATCTGCGCAAAGCAGGCACACAGATCGAGAATATCGAGGAGGACTTCAGAAATGGGCTGAAACTCATGCTTCTGCTGGAGGTGATCTCAGGTGAGCGGGAGAGAGAGGAGGGGGATGCTTGGACTAGAAGCTCAGAGAATTATTGAGATGTCTTCCCGGGAAGTTTCAGTATTGCCAAGTTCCCAACAGTCTTCTGGGGAATCTGTCACTCAATCTACAGTAGAACCGTGTGTGCATGTATAGAAAAAGACTTTGAATTTTAAAGGACTGCTATTTTCATGAGCTTTAATGGGCTTGTAAATATAGCCAATTCCTTGCTGTACTCCCTTGGGTATATTACTGGGTTCAATTCCAAGTCTGTAGGTGTAATCAGACTATTGGCTATCGGCTGTAGCTGTTGTTTTCATGAGTCCTTTGGTGTTAAGCGACAAGTGCTCTGATTATGCATTTTTCCAATGCAAGATCTGTACCCCAGCTGAGGTAGTTTGTCAATAGTGGCATTGTGAAACTGCCATATCAAGTAGTCAGTATACTGTAGGTAGAAGGGCTGTAGTATTCTTTTCCCCGTAGTTTGATTGTGTGTGTATGCACATGTGTGTTACAGGTGAACGGCTCCCCAAGCCCGACAAAGGCAAAATGCGCTTCCACAAGATCGCCAACGTGAACAAGGCCCTGGACTTTATCTGCAGCAAGGGTGTCAAGCTGGTGTCCATTGGTGCTGAGGGTGAGACTTTAATAAAAGCAGTGCCCAGTAGCATTCAGTACACTGGGGTCAACCCAGGGTCAAGTCCATGGAAGTACACGCCTCATACTCCTCAACATGTACTAGTGAGAGAAGCATAGTATGTACACTACAGTACACTACTACACTATTGTATGTACACTGCTTTAGAGGAGGGCCAATCATTGATTATGAAACCTTGTCAACATTTCAGTTCACTTGAACCTATTGAACAACAGCTTGAGTTTCACATGCGGTATATATAGTTGTGAAATTAGCATACTTTCTGATATTTACATTCAAATTCTTTGTGTGCTAAACTGCTTTAGAGGATAATATTCCATTTAGTTTGCTCCAATAGGGGGCAGCATGTGCTTGCCTTTTCCCTCTCAATCCTTAAGCCTTTTTCTCATCTCTTCCTTTTCTTCAGAGATTGTGGACGGTAATGTGAAGATGACCCTGGGTATGATCTGGACCATCATTCTGCGTTTCGCTATCCAGGACATCTCTGTTGAAGGTAAAACCACTGGAGAGGATTTGAACATCTCTCCCCGTTGATGACACAAAGATCTGTATGAAATAGTTGCGTGAAATAGACTAACAGCGTGATCCAGTCCAGTTTGTAGGGGTCTATGGTCTCATATTTATCTCTCCCCTGCAGAGACATCTGCTAAAGAGGGCCTGCTGCTTTGGTGCCAGAGGAAGACTGCCCCCTACAGGAATGTCAATGTGCAGAACTTCCACATCAGGTGAGGCTGCCTGCCACTGCTCGGCAAGCGTTGAGCTCTCTGCACTGCTGCTCTCACAACATGGTTTCTCTCAGCACAGGGTTTCAGTGAGCACCTCCATTCACTCTGACAAGTGCATCCTCATTCAGTCTCTCCAGCTCATAAACAGAAGCTTGTCTAAGATGTTCTTTCTCTCTTGCTCTCATGAACATCACTGTCATCACAGTTTCTTGACCATTCCTTGCTCATCCTCCTATCTTTTCTCCTCTCCCTCTCTCCTGCGTTCCTCCACCCCCCATCCCATCCCCTCCCCTCTCCTGTCCTGTCCTATCCTGTGTCCTGTCTGGTCTGTGTCTCAGCTGGAAGGATGGCCTGGCTCTGTGCGCCCTCATCCACAGACACAGGCCTGACCTCATTGATTACTCCAAACTGCGCAAGGTGCTCACTTCTGCTTGTGCGAACCCCCCAGCTTCTCCTCCTCTTGGCTTTGTGTTGCTCTTGCATTCATCTCATCCTCAGCCAGCTTGAGCTATTATCTGACAGCTCCTCTCTCCTTTGGTTGTGTTGACAGTTTGTCGTTGCTATTGACAACAGTACTAAAGCATGATGGGAGGAATGCCTTGCGGCCAGGAAGTAGACTACTGTTCTCGGATGCATTTCCCAATAGCATACAATAGTTGCGAACTTTGGTGGTTTGCAACAGGCAACTGCACTGCAACCATCAAAGTTCCCAACTATGGAGTTGGAAAAAAATGCACCCCTCTTTGGGAGCTGGACTGTTTACAAATGGTTTTAAAATGCTTCTTGGGTGGTCTGATCACAGTTACAGGTGATGCATAGTGATTACTCAAACCACTTGCCAAGGTGGTATGAGAGGCATTTGACCACATATCTTTTGCAGTGTAAATGCCAAGATGTTCTAAATTGTCCAATGAGAGAATAAGAGGATAGGCTGACAGCAGTAGTGGATTCTAAACACAAATCAAAAAAGCGTTCTTACTGTACATCTTACATGTGAAAACAGCAGTATATGTCAGCTGACCACTTGTGATCGGATCACACAACATGTATTATAAAGCCAAACATAAACAGGACCTTTATTATGTTGTCTTAGTCTGTATCTAGTACAGGCCTGATCGATACTGAAGACTGTGCCCTTGTGCAGTGTCTGTGCCACCGTATGGTTGGAAGGGAATTCTAGTGTTTTCAACTGATCCAGACCATAATTTCCAGAACAAATTAAGATGCTTGTTTGCCAGTATAGTTTGCCAAAGGGGCTGTTTGTACTTCCCTCTTTATTATTTATTTGCAAAACTCAACTGATTCCTTACTTAAGCATGACCTGAGAGCATAGACTAGACAGTACATGTCACTAAACTCACTTCACTAATTCCCATTCATTAAACACTAAACGTGTATAACAACAAATCTCGTTGTTCATGAGAGATTTTTAATCGGGCTACACTGTTGTCATTGTGTATTTGAAATATGTCAGTTGACTTGAGTACACTGGTATTATAGTAGCAGTAGAATAAGCCTGCAGAGATAGAGCTCAGTCTGGCAAACTAATCAAATTTGATGGCTGGAAAATATGGCAACAGATTTAACAAAAAATGTCATCACTTGCATGATGTTAATGCAAATGCAATTTTGATGTTGGAACTCATTTGATGTACCGTTTCTGATTGGATGTTTCATCAGTTTGCTTTGAGTGCAAATGTGCGGCGAAAGGATGCCTAGTGAGGACATGTTTTTTTACAGATCTGATGGGACGACTAATCCACTTTTCCTGACAAGTCCATGCTTGCCATGTCAGTAAAAGTGGATTGGCATCATATAATGCATAATCCCAAACACAATCTGAGCCACAAAACCTTGTGTAGATGCCTTGTGTAGATGTCTGCTTTCTCAGTCTGACCGTATGTTAACTGTTGAAAACTGGAATGTGCCCGATGTGTGTTCGAGTTCAGTCTCTGCTTAGACACAATGCCTAGTCATATCTTGTATGTTGTAGGACGACCCTATCGGCAACCTTAACACTGCCTTTGAGGTGGCCGAGAAATACCTGGATATTCCAAAAATGCTTGATGCTGAAGGTACAGTATATATGTAAACAAACACATTCATTTCCTTATAATGCAGCTAGAGGTCAGTGTTTCCATTATTGTAATGGGATACAGCTTTCTTTGATAAGAAATGAAATATCAAATAAATTAAAAAACACACTAGTAGTACTAACATCACTAAAAAGTCTGTGAATGAATTAAAAGCAATAGATATATTTGTGATTTTGTGTTTTTGTCCTTTTTTCTGCTCGCAGACATTGTGAACACACCAAAGCCTGATGAGAAAGCAATCATGACATATGTTTCCTGCTTCTACCATGCCTTTGCTGGAGCTGAGCAGGTGAGAGACTTTGTAACCTTCTAAAAGCCCCACCTATGGCAAGGAGAGAAGACTTTTGTTAGCCTGATTTGAACAGTATATGTCCTGTGGTTCTGTTCCAGGCTGAGACTGCAGCCAACAGGATCTGCAAGGTTTTGGCTGTGAACCAGGAGAATGAGAGACTTATGGAGGAGTATGAGAAACTGGCTAGCGAGGTGAGCCCCTGCCACACACACACACACACACACCTTTACAGGTAAAGTGTAAATATCCATCAGTGTGGCTGAGGCCTGCTCACTGACTGTGGTCCTGTCTGGCCTGGTTTCTCTGTTCTCCAGCTGCTGGAGTGGATTCGCAGGACCATCCCCTGGCTGGAGAACCGCGTGGCGGAGCAGACCATGCACGCCATGCAGACCAAGCTGGAGGACTTCCGCGACTACCGCCGCGTGCACAAGCCCCCCAAGGTGCAGGAGAAGTGCCAGCTGGAGATCAACTTCAACACGCTGCAGACCAAGCTGCGCCTGAGCAACCGCCCCGCCTTCATGCCCTCCGAGGGCAAGATGGTCTCGGTACGTGTAGGACACAACCATGTCGTGTTTGACATGCATGACACATCTGATGCACATCACATTTGAGACGCATTGATGTATCATCGGACATGTAAGACTGTGTTGTCATAATGCAGGAAAGACAGTTGTAGAATTTGACACGTTAGAGATACAGCTTTTACAGTTCCAGTTTTCAAACCTGAATACACATTTGCAGTGTTTTTTTGATGTATATCCGTCTGAATGGTGGTGTGTTTTTGCTGGAGGACACACTGATGGCAGTAGTTTTAGTGTGTACTGTATCTGTCTGAATGTGGATCCACGTGTCTCTGTTGTAGGACATTGCCAATGCCTGGAAGGGTCTGGAGCAGGTGGAGAAGGGCTACGAGGAGTGGCTGCTGACTGAGATCCGCCGCCTGGAGAGAGTCGATCACCTGGCTGAGAAGTTCAAGCAGAAATGCTCCCTCCATGAGACATGGACCTCTGGTGAGCTGCACATAGACACACGTAGAGACACATGCAGACCACACAAAGGGCCAACTGACCAGTATCAGTCATCCTCACACTCCTCAAGTATCTTGATAACCTAATATTCCAAAAGCAATCTGCACTCAAACTGTCCAGTAATGTTATTTAGTAGCCTCATTTACCATAATCTTCTAAGAATTTTCTCGAATTTGTTCTTTAGGTCCCATTTACAAGAAATCTATGATGATAATATTATGCAACAACCAGTTATTTTTCATTTATGAGCCTCAGCTCAGAGATTCAAAAGGTCTTGAGTGTGCATAGATTTACTTTCTACCAATGAACACATTCCTGATAATACATTGCTAAATGGAAAGTCGTCTTGGAAACTGTGTAAGTGGGTTTTGAGAACAAATGTATTGGTAAGACGAGGCCCATTGGGTTTCTGGTATGGTAGTATTATACAGTATTGCTTGATGTTCAAAACCAGGAGCTGGCAGTGAATGATTCCCTTCAGACCAAAGGCCAGTGCGCTTAAGGAGCTCTGTATGTTCCCCACAGGAAAGGAGGAGCTGCTGTCTATGAAGGACTACGAGTCTGCCTCTCTGATGGAGGTGCGTGCTTTGATGAGGAAGCACGAGGCCTTTGAGAGTGACCTGGCTGCCCACCAGGACAGAGTGGAGCAGATTGCCGCCATTGCCCAGGAGCTGAAGTAAGAGAAATTAAAGGAGACATAGAGTTGTGTTTTTCCTTGACTTTAATGAAATAGTACAAGTTGTGTATGGCCAAAAAGGTATCATGAATATCATGCATAGTTGTGCCCTCGATCGTAAAAAAAACCTTAAACTTAGAAATAGCCATTAAAACATGGGCGAATAAGAACAAATACTACATGTGATTTCAAATATCTCAAAGCAGTTGTAGTTCAGTTGTGAATGCCAAAGGGGGCACCATTTAACCAAACGGACCATTTCAATATCCATCCTACAAATAAGGTTTTCATTGGGCTTGTGAAGTTGCGCTTGAGCTTATTTTTGATAAATCAAAGTTGAATATATTCTATTTTAAATCAGGGAGCAAGGTGCAGTACTCCATTCAACCACTGAATGTCCCCTTTAAAGGAACAAAGCATTAGGGAGGGGAAGGGCCTACTGATCTGTCACAAATGTTAGAACTCACAAACTTTTCTTCATCTTCAACAAGTGAGTTGGATTACTTTGATGCCGCCACCATTAATGCCCGCTGCCAAGCCATCTGTGACCAGTGGGATAACCTGGGCACCCTGACACAGAAGAGAAGAGATTCACTGGAGGTAGTGGGAATGACCGAAACACCTCATTGTCCAGCTCTTGACTGCATTGATTGTTCACTGCATTGTGTGTGCGTGTGTGTGTGTTGTGTTTATCTGGTGTGTCCTAGCGTGTGGAGAAACTGTGGGAGACCATTGACCAGTTGTACCTGGAGTTTGCTAAGAGGGCAGCACCCTTCAACAACTGGATGGATGGAGCTATGGAGGATCTGCAGGACATGTTCATTGTGCACAGCATCGAGGAGATTCAGGTGAGGGATTTACTGTGTGCGGTCTACTTGTCCTCGTGTTTTTAGGATTACACCTTTTAGCAGAGCGATGAAGGGAATTCTTCATATTTTTTCTTTCTTTACACCTTCTTCTCTCTCTCCCCTTTTCTCTCAACAGAGTTTGATCACAGCCCACGATCAGTTTAAGGCTACCCTGCCCGAGGCCGACAAGGAGCGCATGGCCACCTTGGGCATCCACACCGAGGTCCTGAAGATCGCCCAGACCTACGGGATCAAGCTGATGGCTGAGAACCCCTACACCAACCTCTCCGTCCAGGACATCAACAACAAATGGGAGGCTGTAAGTGCAGACACATTGGAGTATTTCCTTGGCAAACCCTAGCTTGCCTTCTGGTTCATATAGATAGATAGATAGATAGATAGAATTTATCCTGAAGGTGTTCAGTAGCATACACATCAAGGCACAAAAGCACAAAGACAATGACATCCATACAGACCAACATACACATACTACCCTAAACAATCCTACCCTATGACATCCAGACAAAACATATCCCCATTCAGCACCTTTTACCTTTTCTAGTAGTGAAAATCTTAATCTGTCTCCACAGACTAGGATGTTTATTTCAGATGAAATGTGTTCAATCCTGATTAAGGATTGAATGTGATGGGTTCCTGCCCCCCTGTGTGTCCATTTCCAGGTGAAACAGTTGGTGCCAATGAGGGATCAGATGCTGCAGGAGGAGGTTGCCAGGCAGCAGGCTAACGAGAGACTCAGGCGCCAGTTTGCTGCCCAGGCTAACATCATTGGACCCTGGATTCAGACCAAGATGGAGGCATGTTTCACATAGCAGTGCTACGCTTAAAATATTTACAGCCACTCAAGCATTTTTCCTTTTCCAGTTGCAATTTAGACTACTTACACTACGTTTTTATCACATCGAAGAGCCATACGGAATGTTAAAACGGAAATCCTTTGCATCTTCAAGCAGCACTGGTTTAATGTTGCTAAGCGATGTTAATACAATGTTACTAGAGAACTATTAACATACCCTTTTTCTGTGCTCTTGTACAGGAGATCAGCCATGTGTCCATTGACATCGCTGGCTCCCTGGAGGAACAGATGAGCAACCTCAAGCAGTATGAGCAGAACATTGTCAACTACAAATCCAACATCGACAAGCTGGAGGGCGACCACCAGCTCAGCCAGGAAGGCCTCATCTTCGACAACAAGCACACCAACTACACCATGGAGGTAACACTGATCCAGCAGTTCAGCAACTCAGCCCTCATCTTTGGTCCCAGTTACTCTTGGACCGTTTTACTCTAGTCTATCTTAGAGACCAATCCAAAATGTTTGGTCCCCATATTTTTAAGCGTAATCCAAATTTGTTGTGATTGGCCCAATCCCAAACTCAGCCCTGACCCCTCAAAGACTTAACTGACGCACTGATAGAGTAAGTGATGCAGTTTGCAAGGCTGTGAGGGTTCCAATTGCTATTTGTCAGGATTGATGAATTGGTAAAGCAACTGCACTTCAGTGATGCTGCAACACGCTTGTGTTTCCATTTTATGGCAATGCTATAAACGGTGCCTAATTCCCTTGGTAAAGTCTGCACAAATGACACGAGGAAAGGGCCCAGAAAGCTGGCAAACAAACGCTCACACACATCAGAATTTGGGATAGAGGGACAGCTTTAACCTCTGCAAATGTACAGTAGTGGGAAAGCGCACAATAGTCTGTGAGTGGAGAACTTTGAGACTTGGCCAGTATCTTCAAGTGTTACTGTACTGTATGTATTAGTATTGGATTGGATTATTGAATCTCCTACTGCACTTTTAAGACTCCGTTACATACAGAACATCCTTGCTTGGTCTCCCACAGCACGTCCGCGTGGGCTGGGAGCAGCTGCTCACCACCATCGCCCGCACCATCAACGAGGTGGAGAACCAGATCCTGACCCGCGACGCCAAGGGCATCAGCCAGGAGCAGCTCAACGAGTTCAGGGCCTCCTTCAACCACTTCGACAGGGTGAGACAGACCATTTCATGAGAGACTAATAAAGCACAGAGAAAAGCTTCACTGTCGTATTTAAACCACTCGAGTGGGGTTAATGTCCTGAGCGCACTCTCTCTCTCTCTCTTTTGCAGAAGAGGAACGGCATGATGGACCCAGACGACTTCCGTGCCTGCCTCATCTCAATGGGCTACGATCTGGTATGGTTTTATAATATAATATAATAATAATAATATAATAATTCAGTTTATGTTTCTAATTCTGTCTCTTACCTTAATCCCAGGGTGAGGTTGAGTTTGCCCGCATCATGACCCTGGTGGACTCCAACAACACAAGCGTTGTCACGTTCCAGGCCTTCATCGACTTCATGACCAGAGAGACAGCTGAGACAGACACTGCTGAGCAGGTCATGGCCTCCTTCAGGATCCTGGCATCTGATAAGGTGAGCCTATCTGCTTATCAGTATCATCTCATCTTAAATACAATTCCATCTAAAGTATACAGAGTGGAGTATTGGAACTCGTATCAGTTTTCAGACTAATGGTTGCAGTAGTGTAATAAACGTGTTTTTCCGAATAAATAGAATTGATTTAAGGAAGCAATAGTTGTGAATGATGTCGAGAGCAATTTATCTAATTTTTTGCACAGTTTATGGTAGGGCAGTGTGTCAGTTAGTGAGCCACTGTACTGAGTCATGGTTTTAAAAGTGATAATGTACGGGACTGTGTTTTTTTTTCAGCATTGCTATCATTCAGTCACATCACTGGGCTGTATGATTTTCTTATTGGGCACTTGCAGCTAATTTCAAAACTGATGAAGAAATATTTCCAAATATAGTCTACAAAAATGCTACCAGAACAACACAATAACGATTTGTTATCTGACAACATTGTTCAGAATGGCCAGTGGGTCATCCCCCTCATGACCGTGGCTCAATGTTAGCAGCATGTTCAGGATACATTTGGGTTAATTAACCCTCAAATCTGTTTATTTAGGATGGCTTAGTAACAATGGCATACAGTATATATATCCACATCTAAAAACAGTCTAAATATGTATTTAGAACCTCTTTCTTAATCTTTCATTCCAATCCGTATCTGTAAAGTTGGAGGTGAAATTAGGCAAGACAGATTTTCCCTAGTTTTCAGTCATGCCCTTGTCCTTGACACTGTGCTGTTTTGGGCCATGTTGCAGACCTATATCACGGTGGATGAGCTGAGGCGGGAGCTGCCCCCAGAGCAGGCAGAGTACTGTATCAGCCGCATGACCAAGTACATCGGCAGCGACGCCCCACCAGGCGCCCTGGACTACATCTCCTTCTCCAGCGCCCTGTATGGAGAGAGCGACTTGTAAAGAGACACCGCTTTGTGTCAACAAACCCTCCCCTATTCTATGCCCTATCCCCACGCACATATCAAACAGACGCACTGCCACATAACCCTCTAAGAACATTCACCACAAGTAGGAGATTGTATACGATCTCCTGAGTGAACAGACTCATCTTACCACTTCTTTGAATTGATGATTCAGTAATGACTCAAGACATATTAACTAAGCACTCGTGTTTAAAAAAAAAAAAAACGTGGTGATGAAGTGCTCTCTCTCTTTCTTTCTCTTTCTCTGTTCTACTTTGGATTGTGGAGGTGGGATGCTTGTCTCATGTACTGTTTCAACAAGAATATGAAGTTTTAGATTTTATTTTTGACATTTCTGGACGAAACAGTCCCTCCATCGCACATATGTGGCTTTATTCAGGAGAAAAATAAAGTAAAAATAAAATCACTTCTACATGGTCTAACGTCTTTGGCCTTTATTTCCTCAACGTGACGCAGTGTGTTCCACGAGAGGGCGATATTGCCCTAATATTCTCTTTAGATAACACCGACTCTGTGCATTATAAACCATTGCGAGTACAATAAATGTAGCCTAACATGTCCCAAATAAAAATGAGGATAAGGGTAAGTAGTCTCTTCATTTGCTAGCAAAACGAATTCTGAGTCCAACAGAATTTTGAGTGAAATTAATTGTGACACAATAGGAGATAGTTCTGAAATGGAATATTTTTTCCCTAAGCCTAGACCACTTGTTTGCAGAGACAGTCCGCCTCAGTCGCCTGTCGGTCTCAAAATTATGCAAAGAAAATAATATCAGAGAAATGTGGTTGCCCCACCGCAATGCGGTCATAAGACATAGCTGTTTACAATCTCCCATAAAAGACAACAATGAAAGATACAAAGTTAATGGTAAAATGCCACCCCCTAGCCCGCGCGAAACGTATTACCCGTGTT
The DNA here is from genome assembly GCA_030264315.1 of Sardinella tawilis. Taxonomy (NCBI): domain Eukaryota; kingdom Metazoa; phylum Chordata; class Actinopteri; order Clupeiformes; family Clupeidae; genus Sardinella; species Sardinella tawilis. The sequence goes on along the minus strand of JASCQY010000297.1, from coordinate 2,356 downwards.
TGAAAACTCCTTGTTACGTGGATTATCGAAAGGTGAGAACTACAGTGAGACACTCCGATGAAATGCCTAGTTGATCGGAGCATTGCAAGTTTCCGAACTCTTAGAGGAAGTAGTTTAATTTAAATAGCCTAATAATGAATTGTCTTTCAGCCAAAGTACAACGCTTTGAGATACATAGCCGTAGCAGTAGACGCTCTTGACTATGAAGCTTCACAGGGACACACAGGGTAAGGTTTCAGCCTACATGTGACAAAAATGTATTTGTATGTATAGGCCAAACTTTAGATAATTGCGCTATTCCATAACCTGAAGTGTAATGATACCTCATTTACATATTTATACATGATATTTCAGAAAACTTCCAACACAAAAAAGTATCATCTTAATGTGAATAATCATCAGAGGAATTTTTGTGGGGCTATCTACTTGTTAAAATTTTTACCCTATTCACCCTTAAAAAATACTCACCATAGACTTATAATGGGGGCATAAAGAGGGTGATAACACAGAAGCAGCAATATGTTGATCGGGTTGTACACCCAGGTTGTGATCCTGGGACATCATAGATTTCATTTTTGTACAACAACCTTATACAGCAGCCCATGACTGCAAAACCCCCTTTGCCCCCTGGGTATGATTCTTTCCTTGCTGAGATAGGCTTGAAATATGAAAATTGCTGTGATTGTCTCAAAATTTACTACTTAATGTGCAGCCTACCACACCAATGCAAACCAAGTTTTCAACATTCTGAGAACTTTCCCATTTACTCCAGAAATATTTTTCTTCTCTGCATCCAGAATCACTTGAGAACAAACATTTTTCAATGGCCAACAAAGGCCTATCTAGGTTTGTTTCAATGGTAGGTCAGACAGTAGTTCATATTAGATATCTCATGAAACTACATCAGTGCGCAGCAAAAATGCGCAGCTACAGTGGTAGCATATTAGGTTACATGTGATTTTTACCTGGACTTTTTAAGGGGTATCTCTTTACAATTGCAAAGGCACATCTCAGTATAAGATCAGTACATCACACTACTTAAGAGTTTTGGGGTGACAACTGTAAGATGTGGGGGATTGTCAAAATTGTTCGCAAAAAAACTCATACCACTATGAGTCCAATATTTTTGTGTTTTTTTTTTTTTTTTTTTTGCACTGATCTTCCACACAGCATGTTTACTTGTGCTGTTTCTTTTCACAGAACAGTCCTGAAATATGATGTTTCTTAAAAAAAAAATGTACCAAGCTGTTTTTTTTTTCTTTTGCTGATAATGTTCTATGGTGAAAGCTTGGTTGTTACGGCCCTGTAAGCCCTCCACCCTACCACTAGAGGCATTGATGAGCCACAGGCTTAGTTAGTGCTTGGTTAGAGCCTGTGTGTATTGGTCTATGAAAGATGTACTGCACATCTGTGCGTGTGAAAAGATGTTGGATATTTTTTTTTATTCCACTCCTTAAGTGGGATCCAGGAAGACCTGTCCAGAAGGAATATGGTCACTCCAGAGGAGAAGTGGTGGAGCGACAAGAGACACAAAGACCATGAGGTGGACACAGCAACAAGTGGAGATATCGAGACCGGTACGATGGCTTGGATGTGGGACGGCTTCAGTGTGGATGACTACACCCCAAAGTCAGAGCCCGAGACTGTAATCCCAAAGGCCGTTGAGAGCAAACCCAGGGTGACTGTTCCGAAGCCATTCCAGATGACCTTGAGGGAGGAGGAGAGGAGGCGCAGGCCCAGACAGGCCTGGGAGGAGGTGAGAGTGGAGCCGCAGAGACCTCCCATGTTTAAGGCCAGCCCCATCCCTAGGACCACCCGCCTCTGCCGCTATGACAAGATGGTGCAAGAGTGTGAGAAACAGCGGCAGATTCTTCACGAGAAGCGGAGGAAATTCCTTCTGGCCATGCAGTGCCCTTTTGGCTTCGGAGACGGAGAGCTGACGTCTCCCCAGAAGTCCATCAAACGTACGGCAGTGAGTGCAGAAGACAAACCGACTTTCAAACCTGTGATCAACCCCAACGTGCCAGACTTCTCAAAGCTCCACCACACATTTGACAACCGACTGAAACAAGTCAGACAGAAAAGGCAACCCACTGTGCCTCAGCCGTTCAGCTTCCAGGCCAGCGAAGATGGGGCGCGTCAGCAGACCACTGCCTGCAAGCCCACAGAGCCACTGAAGACAGGGAAGTGCCTGAGTGACACTAGGAGGTCAGGTGACGCAAAGGCAACTGCTAGACCACCGAGGCAGACAAAAGCTGCCATGTTGCGAGAGGAGGCTGTGAGGTACAGTAGGACTATGTTTGAACATTATGGGATAGAGTTCCCTTATGGAAATGCACTCACTGCTAAGAGATAT
>JASCQY010000296.1:0-14098 GCA_030264315.1 Sardinella tawilis | reverse complement strand
GAATGAACTATTTAACCATCAAAGTGACTACGACGCTGATATATTAACCTAAAAACGTTGCATAGTGTACCTTTAATCCATGTGGCAGCTACCTTAACATGTTTGCCAAGATGTCAGTTGGGGATGGTTGTCTCATAACTCGCGGGGTTGGTTGTCACATAATGGCCAATGGCGTTTTATTGGCTTATAAGAATATTGGTCATATACACCATACATGACTATTTGTCTGTTTCTTTTTATTTGCTATGTTTAGGTAACTTACATAATGAAATAGAATGATGATAAAGAGGTTTTAGCACTGAAAACTATTTCATTAGCATATTCCTCAATACAGAAGACTATTAAAGTAACTAATCACCTGGTTTAATTCCATTGTTTCAACATAAGGCACATTTTTAACAACTATCACAGAGGTGGCATTGATATTAAAACTTTCTTAAAAAACTAGCTTAAAAAACTAAAAAGTTATACATCGTCTTTTAAAACCGAAATTCATCACTGTATTCCTATTGAATCTCTATAAGGACAACCAACCCCATATCCTGAGACAACCAACCCCGTGATGGGGTTGTTTGTCACATTGTGTCAGGGTCTCTCTGATGGTTAATTACTTCCTGTTAGAATGTTCTAAAAGTAAAAGGTATAGGCCTACACATTTAAAGCCAAGACCTCAAGCTTTCATTTCATGTAGGAATTACTGCTGAAAGTTTTTCTGAAGATGAGCAATTCATGCATGAGTAAAAATTGAGACAACCAGCCCGAGTCTCCCCTACCTAACCCATTGACTAAACAGTAAAATTGGCCTAACTAAACAACTGTAACTAGGTAACTGTTTCTTTATTCTTGGCTTTATACCCTCTAGGCTAAATGGAGAAAATGAGATAAAACTTAAAACAAAATGATACATAGCCTTTGCATTGCATTGTAGGCCTGCTGAGACCATTCCACATGGAATCTGCATAAGCAATAATTTGAACTGATTGCTGTCTGTGATATCAACATGGAGATTGGTTATTTTTTTAGCATAGCCTACTATTCTATGATGGTACAAGTATGAAAAATGTTTTTCATTCATTCATTCAGTCATTCATTCATTCATTCATTCATTTATTAATCCATTCATTCATAAAACTATCAAACTTCAGTCTGAGCAAAACCCGAACCCAAGACTTTCAATTTGACACAATCCGGAAGTTGTAATCATGACAGCTGTTGCTCAGTTTACGTCGCTTCATAATAACAAGTCGGTGTGGCTGGAAAGGAGTTGAGCAGTTGTTATGGCTCTGAAGAGGATACAGAAGGTACGGTGTGGGATGCTAACAAGCTAGCGGTCGTGATTTTTTATTGTTAGTGCTCCTCGGTATATTAGCAGCCTGTGTAAAATTGTGTTCATTGTGCGCTCTATGATATTGATTGTCGTTGTTGTTACATTATAGCTACATAACTTCCTTTTTCTACTGGTAGGTAGCAATAGATTGCTAGCATCGCAAGCTGGGATGCTAGTTGATATCTTCCGTATTAACCGTAGTTGGAACAAAATGAACCAGCAGGCTTTCTGTAATAGTCTAAACACTTTCAACAGAGAGTAGGAGCTTTATCTTCTATTTTATGAATCATCCATGTCGTCATGATAGATGTCAAACTGATGCCTACATCGGTAGCAGCTAGAGGTTATCAGCAGAGAGGGTAAAAGCGGCGTGAGTGAAGTCTATTTGCTCATATCGATAGCATCACTAAACTGTTGTGTGATTTATTTGTTTTTAGTGGTAAGCGATAGGAGGAGAAGGAGTTAGATAAAACAGCAAAATATCAAAGACAACGTGACGTAAACAGCTTGTAAAGATTGCTAACCCCAGTAACTTTTGTTTTTAGCCTATCCATAATCTGTTGACATGAGCCTTTTGCTAAATTTTGCCAGTCCTTTTGCCAACACGGTTAGATTAATATACTTTATTTGTCGTGATCCATATAATTAAGCCTCCTAAACATATAAAAGATAACATTTTCCTGCTTGTGTCATCAAACGTAACCCATGAGAGGTTAACATGAGCTGCTCTTTGACGTTGTCATTGTTCTCTTTTGTTAGCGATATTATTGTCGTACGTCATTTCAGCAGTTTCTGACAGATCCAACTATGAGTTTCTAGAATAACCACGATTTCATGAAAACACCATATTTTTGGAGAACCTACTATGGTGTACACTTGCAAAGACAATTAATAGGGTATAACTATACACCCACTTATTGATGTGTCGGCTAAATGGATGACCAAAACAAGAACAAAATGTTTTTGTTAATGGTTGTTTGTAACAGGGTCTACATCCTTGCGTTTGATCACTCTATCTGTCAGTGTTTTTCACACACATAGCCTTTGCTGTTCATGATGTAACACAGATTTGTTGGAGCCTTTCCAAGAACACATGGGTGTAGTTCAACAAGTCTATCCCGCTTGAGAGGTTTTTGAAAACATTAGGCTATCAGCTGTAGCCTGCCAGTGGACATGAGGTGACATGTGCTCTGGTGCTCTGTTTGTCTAGGAACTCCATGACCTCCAGAGGGACCCTCCATCTCAGTGTTCAGCTGGACCTGTGGGAGAGGACTGTATGTTGACATCACATCTCTCTACTGTTTGGGCTTTTGTTTCACTCTGTTTTGTAACTCATTTTGCTCTCTAACCACACATGACACTCCACTCTTTCACCTTCAATTCATTCAAGGAAAGATTTAGTGAGCCTAAGTTGTTTTTTGTTTTGTTTTGTTTTGTTTTGGTTTGTTTTGTTTTGCCTCAGTAGCCTATATTATTCAAGGAAATGATGTGAAAGGGTAGGCCTAGGCCTACTACTATAAATATTTGCCTACCACAATATTTATGTCAAATACTGTACATCAGAGCTGTTAATAATATAGTGCCCTAAAATTGTTGTTGTTGGTCTTTAAACATTTACCATTTACCTTCACATGTTCTTGTGATAGTTAATGTGTGTATATTTTCCGTCTGTATCTCAGTCATCATCAGGGGTGTGATGCTAACCATATACACCTACAGTATTTACACGTACTGTAGCCGCATGTGGAAATGATGTATTGCATCAAGAGATGACAAAAGTTCGTATTAGAACTCAATGTTAATTGTGAACAACACTTATTGTAATGGAATAATGTGTGAATCTGAATTTCTGTTCAAATAAGTTATTTATTTATTTGATAGAAGGATGAGAACATGTCACACTATTTGAGGATTGGAACATCTGTGCAAGTACCCATTATTTTTCTTCTTTTCTCTCTCTCTCTCTCTCTTCAGTGTTTCACTGGCAAGCAACGATAATGGGACCAGTAAGTGTTGAACTTAATGCTCAATCCATTCTTATCGTTAGTTTTTCAGTGTTGACAATTGATCAGTTGTTGTTGTGTTATTTATTTGGAATATGCTAGTCAGTGTGTGTTTTATATTTCGATTTGCTGGACTTCCATCCTTATTTTTTTCTCCCTCTCTCTCTTATTCTCTGTCAGAGTGACAGTCCGTACCAGGGCGGAGTGTTCTTCCTTACAATTCACTTCCCCACAGACTATCCCTTTAAACCACCAAAGGTGAGTGGGGCCTCCTAAGACCGTACTAAAAAAAACAGAAAGGGGGGGGGGGGGTTGCCAGTAATAAAATTTAGATTTTTTTTTTACATATGAAAATAGGTAGACTAAATAAAATATATGGAGGAATCAAATTTTGTGACTGTTGATAAGGGCGGTCTTGTCAGATGTCAGAACTTGCGCTCTTCTCTCAATAGGTAGCCTTCACAACTAAAATATACCACCCCAACATCAACAGCAATGGTAGCATATGTCTGGACATCCTGAGGTCGCAGTGGTCTCCTGCTCTCACCGTATCCAAAGGTAAGTCTATGCTAGCACTCCAATAGGCTTTTCCTGAGAAACACATCAAGCACTCACAACAGTGCGAAAATACTAAGGCCACACCAATTAAATGAATTGGTTCTCGGAATCGCCGCTTGTTGAAAATGGCAAATAAAAAAAAAAAAAAAACATGCAGGTGTAAACTACAATGAACTTGGCTCGTCTTGGTAAGGAACAAAGCAGATTTTGTGACAGAAGGTGACAGCAGGCAAAATAAAGCTCGTAACAACATTACTTTTGTGGTAAAATGTACTTCAACAAAAAATAAAATTAACATTGTGGTCAGTTAAGTTGTGCAGCCTACACATGCCAATGCATGTGAGGCTCCCTGCGCTTGGCCATCTTTCTCTTTGTGAAAATACGTTGCTCCGTGGCTGATGGCCAATATGGAAGCCCATTTCCAACTGTCTATTACAAAGAATATAGGCCTATTATAATTGGCATGAACATGTAGGCATATTTTATTTTACATACCGGGAAATAAGATACGCTATTAGAAGGGCCAATGAATTGTCTAAAAATAATTTATTGCCTTAGTTTTGTTTCTCTGTTATGAAAACCCCTCTTTTCCACCCTTAATTTAATTTAATCAGATTTTTTTTTTTTATTTCGCCCGGTCGCTTCATATTTTTCCTGAAAAAATCCGAGAACCAACAATTAAAATTGGTGTGGCCTAACGACTAAATGCAGAAACAACATGTTTTGGCTATAAATGACATCTCAGTGGGCACGTCATGAGCAATTAGAGTGACATGAAAGAACAAAGACATTTTATCAGCTATTTTTATTAGTGACAAAAGCCATTTTAGCAGCTTTAGTAGCTTTTGGTGGTAACACACCTAAAGGCTGTGATGATCTTTCCAAATAAGCTGTTACCACAATTTGCCTCTGCAGATTTTATATTACTCCAACATGGATTTGTTTTTCGCTTTGCTAATATGATCTTTTTCTTTTTCTTTTTTAGTTTTATTGTCCATATGCTCTCTGTTATGTGACCCAAACCCAGATGACCCTTTAGTACCTGATATTGCACATATCTACAAATCAGACAAAGACAAGTAGGTGGTTTCCAAAAAGTTCAAATAAATCGATATGGATTGTTGAATACTTTACAAAGATTGAGGATTCTTCTTCTTCTTTGCACTGACGATTTTACATTCTTTTTTCCCCCCACTTCCAGATACAACAGACTAGCGAGAGAGTGGACTCAGAAGTACGCCATGTGAAACCTCAGCATAGGGTTGCAGGGTAGTGTTTGCCCTGGGTTGACATATTCCAAATCCCAAAGTACTGTATAGTGTACATTTGAAGTTAATGCTGAAGCAAAAGTCTTTTTTTATACAGAAGCAATCTGCCCTTTGGGGGCAGTGGTGCGCTTACAAGAAATTGTTTTGTAACACTAACAATCACTTTTCATTGAACTGCTGAGTTGAGCCATCAGGTAGGGGGGGATATTTTATTCCTCATTATAGATTTTTTTTTCCCTTTTTTTAAAGAAAGTTTTTTTTTTTAATGTATAGTTAGCAAAGCTATACTGTATCTGTTTATATTCTTTTGCATTAAAAGCTTTGGGGGAGTTTTGAAAATGATTGATGTCTTAACAGGGTACTCATTTGCAATGTGACATTTTGAGCTGCAATATTTAGTATCCCTCCAGAGGGCAGCACTGCAACAGTGTTAGAAGTACTAGCACATTCTAATCTCAGACTCAGTCTTCCCATCCACTGTTGGGAGTACAAACAGTCTGCTTGGACAGGTTACTTGATGGAAGTTGCTCAGTTTCTTCATTTACAATTGAAAAGATGCACCAGTGTAACATTCTATAATGAGTTGTGTAACCTGAAAGAACGAATTTTATTACCTGGATTAAGTCAACTAATGAATGAAAAGCATGTATAAAACTGAAATATATGGGTTTTTCCACATGTCCACTGTTTGGCTGTGTTACTGATGAGGCCACCTGAGCATATAATGAGGGCATGCTAGTGTATTGGCTGAGCATCTGTGGCATACAGTGTTATCAAATATCAATCATACATTAATTGGAAAACTGACCTTACTCATCAAATTCCTCATCAGATAATGTGTGCTGTGCCTCGTATGGATCGTAAACATGTACTGGAACACTGACAATGAGGTTTTGTTGACCAACAGATGCTGACCTCATAGCTTTCGCAAGTGTAGCCTTCTCTTGCTTGAGGTCTTGGAGAGACACGATTGGCTTTAGCCTTAACCAGGCATTTCGTTTGCCTATGAAAAGGGCCCCACGTCCCAACGTCCACTCCAACCCTGACAGCAATGATACATGTGTTGGTAGAACATGATATTAAAGGGCCAGTCTACAATGTTGACTTGCACACTCTCTTCAGCGGGTACAAGTACAATACAGCACAGGCATTTTTTGCATTCTGTTGCTATTACAAGGTCAATATTTACACTGTAGTCTAAAAAAAGTTACAAGATACATTGTCTCTGACAAGATGTATATGGGCAGGACTGAATGTGTGCAAGTAAACCAAAGATTCTAGTGCTACGCTTCACTCCTTAGTCTTCATATAGGCCTACTACTGTAATTTATTTTCCTTTGAGGTTGAGTTGTCATTTTTCAAATGAATTGTTTATATTCTGGACTTACTGTCCTACACTATAACATTTAGGCAAGTGTGGATGGATTTTGTTTAATTCAAAGTAAATCTGCAGATCTCTTTCACTGGGATCTTTGAATTTTGTTTCATTCAAAGTACTCTTGTAAAGTTGAATAAATTGAATTGACATGGTCTCTATATGATCATCATTCATTTTAGCTATATGACTTACTTATTATTAGCGAAATGATTGCTTGCTACAAATAAAAAAAATCTATATGGCTTATGTGTTTGGCTCAATGCTGAATCAACCAATCTTATTTGTCTCCCTAATGCAGCTCTTCCCATGAAACGACACGGGCCATGATTGAGTCTTGTCAGTTAGGTTTTCTGATCAGGCCAGTGGGGCCAAAGAGTTATGTATAATGCAATATAACAGGTTCATTACTATACAGGGAATGTTTAGTCTTCTGAACATTAACTACAGACAGCCACCCACCATGCTAAAGAGCTCCTAATGTGCTCTGGAGTCTCCCTCTCTCTCCCTCTCTCTGTCTCCCTTTGTCACACAGACAGGTTCATGTAAGATAATTGCTTATTTCCATACTCTGTTCAATAAGGAACACCCTGCTGCACAGCCCTGTGAAATTGTGTTTGTCCGACATGCACCTACTCTCCACTCCACTCCCACATCCTTCTAAGGCTAATAATCTAATGAAGTTTTGAAATTAGATTTCGTTTCTTTGGAACATAAAAACCTTCCTAAAGTAAACACCACCCTCTGTGTGTGTGTGTGTGTGTGTGTGTGTGTGTGTTTTGAACACACTGGAGAACACTTGAAAACCATTGGAATAGGCCAAAGCACAATTGAATAAGGTCAGCATGTAACCTATCTGTGCTCTCAAATGAACAACTAGATGCAAGATGCAATGCAGCTGCCCACCAACTTAGTTGTCAATGGTTAGCAACTAAGCTTTTGGGAAATGGATTCCAGAATAGCAGTTGAATGGCTCTTCTTAAGGTTTTACAGTAACACTGATGATCTCAGGGCCCTTAAGAGTTGTCTCACCTCTTTCACTATCCACTTTAGCCTTGTTGGAAAACATTGTGACTGAGGTTAAGGACTTAAGATAAAAGATGAATTAATTTAGACTTAGGTAAAGACAACAGCGTTTTTAAGAGAATCAGATTCCACTTACACTAAAGATTATGGAATATTGCTCCGCTTTTACCCTCTCTGCTTACACTATACAGGGAACGTGCTATTGGTCTGTGACAAGTTGATTGGATGTTGTTTCATAGTGCAAGGATTTGTGGGAGTGTTTATGCCTTCTTTCACTTCAAAGGAACCACTGTAGAGTGTGCACTATACTAAGCAATTGTTCTGGTTGCACCTTGTTTGTGGGAGAATTGTATGAGTTACCTATGAGTTATGAGTTAGTACACACACACACTTTTATCAACCGTACAGGGTTACAGGGTTCAGTTTTGGATCAGCACGACTTTGGTTACCTGTTTCTTTACATCAGAGGGGCTGAGATATGACTCAGTTGATATGAACAACCAAATCTGAGCAGGATCTAGTTATTTTGATACCCAGGGAAGACCATGGGTGCCTGTAGAATTTTTGGCCCTATGACAGACATTCTAGTTGTAATTTATTACAATGTATTCTTATTGCTATTATATTATTATACAACAGTAAGGTCTGGTCAAACTATTTAGCAATTTCTGATTGGACAAGACACATTCTACTCATCACTAGCTGTGGGGATATCCACGATATACCAGTGGTGACTCTTCACAGCTAGTATTCACTCTGCATTCTCCATTGAGGGAACTTCTGAGCCGTTTGAGCCTTTGGCTTCATGCCTGCGGCCCCGAAACACGCAGCAATATCCACTCCGAACCCCACTCCCATTCCTGTTGGTTGATTGATTAAATATTCACGTTTTTTCTGGGGCCCCCTGTCAGTGCCAAGCCCTTAGAATCTCTAACATGCCCCCCTGGTGGTGCCCCTGCGGAAGGCTGTGTGTTATGCCTGTGCATCAGCTGTTGCACTGTTGCTCTACGCTAATTGAATCTACCCTATCTACTCAGTGCTATGGTATGCGTTATGATAGGCTTAATACAGTCAGAGAAAGCTGAGTAAGGGGTAGGGTGATCTGCTTGACAAGTTTGAACTTACTCCACGATAATTGAAAGTAAAAAAAAAAACTGATTTGGAGAAAGGCCGTTGGGGCAGGCAAAGTGTGTAAAGGCATCTGACTGGGATGATATTTAAGGCTGGGGTTGTAAAATAAGATGTGGGTGAATCCGGTGATCACAGTAAATTAGGATGCACCATGCGGCATAGATGTTTAAGAAAGACATACACAACATGTTTGATGATGGAAGTTTGTATGACCAAATCAGTTAAATGAAATACTAAATGTTGATTGTTAAAATGTTTAAATGTTAAATGTTAAACGTTGCATTTACTCAATTAAGAGGTGGAGAAACTCTATTTCTGAAATTTGAAAGGTGGGTAAATGGGTAAATATGACATGGTTATTACTGTCTTGTTTTGCACAGCTTGTACAACGTTGTTGTTTATTTAATCATTGTTGTTATTTATTATTTGAATCAGCAACAGGCAAAGTGTCTGAGTTTGGCCTCCTCTACAAGTTTTCAGATGTATTTACTAAGAGGTTTGGTTGAAATGGACAGTTGTGGCCACAAACAATCAAGGCTACCTGTCTGACCTAACATGGAAAAGGAAATGCCAGATAGATAGCAACGAATGACCTTCAGGCACCAGTCCAGTATACCATTTGAAGCTATGCTTACCAAGTATGCTAAGACGTGCAGTATGTCTGTTGACCTGTGACGGGCCATGCAGTCGGTGGAATCCCCCACAAGTATATTAGCTATGAGAGCTGAAATATAGGCTACCTTCGGGGAAAGTAAAGACATCATCGGAGTAGTCTTGGCATGGCCACACACCATCCTTTTACACAAACTGTTATTTCAGATAAATATTTATGCCAGTGACACTGGCCAGGCACTTGAGCTGTCGGCACCAGGACTGTCTAGTTTGGAGCAGGGGCCCTCTCTGTGTCCCACGTTAGAATGCAGTCATGTGACTAGTCTTGCAACATCTTCTTATATGGGGCTGTCAAGGCTCTTAAAAGTTTTTTTTTACCTTAGAGCAGCCATCTTACACCTGACATAATTCAAGATGCAAGAAAAGATGGGAAAAAACAAGCGGAGGAGGAAATTCTCTCTCTGTGTGTGTGTGTGTGTGTGTGTGTGTGTGTGTGTGTGCTTGCGCGCACATTTTTTTATCCATCACTGTGTTGGCAACATCCAAACACATAGTGAACTATTTCAGCAACCTACAGAGTTAAAGTTAATTTATCTGCCAACGAATGTTGGACAGTCACCCCGTGTCACAGTTGCCTAGGGCTAAATGCCCCTGCAGCTAATTATAGTCTAGCTGCGCCTATACACCTGTCGTCTACAGGCCTGTCGCGTCTATAAAAACAAAATAAATCAGACTAAGGTAGGCTATAGAAATTGCTTGGAATTTTGGACCAATCCACAGAGAGTCAATTGCAATTCATCACCTCTGATCGAATTCGAGTCATAGCCCTAATATGATTCTTAGAAACAGATTCAACAAGTTCAGACAGACTGATGACAGACCAGTAGCCTACGTTTTCCTGAGACGGAGCAACTGTCGAATGGGAGGGGTGATGAGGATAATTACGATGACAAGTTGGGTCAATAACGCTAGTGGTCTCTGAAAAGTGAGACCAAATGGTGGTGAAGGTTTGGCTTCACTCGCGCTCTACTGGGTGTGCGCGTGTGGAAGCTGCAGATGCGCCGCGACGCGCAGTGTATTTCCTTTCTGCTCTCCATGTTATAAACATGTCCGTGGCAACAAACGGAAACCCCAGTGAAAGATCAAGATGCTACAAATTCTTCTGGAGACTCTTCCCGCACGTTTTCTTAATTTTGTCTCTCATCGCGTATGCCGCGTTGGGAGCTGTTGTGTTTTGTAAAATTGAGGGAGGAAGAGATGTATCCAACCAACAGCCATACCAGGAATTTATCTCAAAATTAATGGCTAAAAAAAACGCATCCGGTAAGTCTGATTACTGCACATTAAATGGGTTACTTATCTTATCTATCTATTCAGGCTTATCTCTTTATCAAACGTGACCACAAACCATCTTGAAGTTTATGCAAAAGGTTAGCTTTAATCAGATGTAGGTGGTGTACACTTAATTTAGCGAATTTGTTAGTGCTTGTCATCAGTAACTGTAACATTTTGTTTGAAAATGGTCCCATGTCTTGCAATAACAGCATATTCTTGTTTTAAGACGTTGACTTCATGCTCAGGAAAGAACTTAAAGCCTTCTGGCTCCAGCATCCGAACAACTGGTCTTTTTTTGGATCTCTTTTCTTCTGTTGCACTGTATTCACAACAGTGGGTAAGTGACACATTTTACACAGTCACTTTATAAGGGGGGAATCCCTTTTGAAAAGTAAACTACATCAAATATTCAGCAGTGGAACTTACACATGCTGTCACCATCACGCAATGCAAACATACTAGTAGTAAGTAAATATCCCAAAAATAGTATCATTTCCCAACCAGTGACAAGTGCATCTCGGTATCAAAGGCTGACACATTATGTTTGGGTCTTAGCTCAATGGATGGTCCTAATGGCAGATGGTGCACGTTGACTTTGTCTGTGTGCTCACCTGGTTGGGTTGTTTCTGAACCAATCAAGCGGAATAGATAAAGGAACAGGGTGTTTGCACCGGGCTCTGGTTCATTAAGGTGCTGTGACCAATGACCAAAGAGCTCTCCTGGCCAAGCTTACTTGTGGTAACCAGGCAGTCAAGAGGATGTTGGTTCTCAAAAATCAATACGTTTGCATTTTGCTTCCATGAAGTGAAACCACTTGCTTGTAATGTTCAGGTTAGCACATGGAAAGGGAAGTCATTTTTGTTCCAATACAGGGTCAGCAAATATACCTAGGTAGAAACCAATGTGCAGGGCAGGTTAATGACTTGAATGAATGGCCACAATGTCAACTGTTTAAATATGGCAAAGGTAGGCTATGCAAGTTTCATAAAAGGTGGTAGGCTTGTATGACAAATGCTGTAAGTGATAATTGACAAACGTGACTCATTTGTTGTTGGGCTTAGGGAAGCTATAAGGGGGTTGTGTTGAGTTGAGTTTGCAGACTGCTCCACAGCTATTGAACAAATCCAGCTGTTAAGACAGTATTAAAGTATTACAAGATCCACACGTGTCTGAGCCCAGGAACTGCAGTAGTTAGTCGTGAAGTAGTTATATGTTCTCAATTACTCAGGTGTGGGATGACCTGTGCATTTTTGAACACTTTCTCTCGAGGAATTGGATGAGTGTCAGCACACTTTCAGCGGCAAGTTAAGCGGAGAGCTATTTCCTGTGAACAGGGCTCTCGCGTCTGTGTCAGATTGTGTGAAACATCTAAAGTGTGATCTCATCCTTAAGAGCTCTCTGTAGCACTCTTCAAACGCTAGGTAGACTAACTTCCTGGAGACTGTTTTACATCTTGGAGATGTTAGATCATTTAAGAATGTCTGAAAGGTTGTGTAGCACTGCAATGCCAACCCACAGGAGGCAGAGTCCCAGCTGGAGTGCGGCACCTTCATGATTCTAATGTGATCAGAGGCAGTGATCCCATTTGCTCTCGGATGATGATCTCATGGGAATGTGGGAGTAGCGCTGAGTGGTGGCGGAGGTGGTGGTGGCAGCGGTGAGGATAATGGGTGATGTTGGGGTGGGGGGTGGAGCTGTAAACTAAACCAAAGAACCCTGAGAGGCCATGTTTTAGGAGAGAGGAATGCTGGTAATTCATGAATCATACATATTGTATGATGGATGCTGACTGTTGGGAATGCCTGATGATGGTTGATAAAGAGGCACAATGTTGCAAAATGGCAGGCTAGTAAATGGTAGGCTAGTAAATGGTAGGCTAGTAAAACTCATTTTGATTGTGCTCTTGTCAAATAAAACAGGTTAAACAGCTGTTTTGTGCCAGTTATCTGGAGTCAATCAACATGTAGCCCTGTTGTTTCACGTTGCTAAGTGCTATCGATAGGTATGAGAATGACAAATTTTCATGCACGGTAGACCGAATAGTGAAATGACAGCCAACGCTAACTGATTAGGGCATGTCGACAGCACTCGGCAGCCTCAGACAACAGGGCTTTGGTTTGATTCACTCCGGATAACTCCTTTAAAAGCAGCTGCTGAATTCTCACCAGTACATGTGGATTTGTTTGCAAACCAAAAAATAGGAACCTGTTGTGATGACCATTTCTGGAGAGTTATGCTAACTGACAAGGTAAAAAAGTCGAGATCGGCTTTGTGTCATTTGAATTCGGGGACTGTTGTCAAACTGCAAGTGTTGTAATCGTGTAAGAAGCACAAGAAAATTTCAGAGAGCGCCTTCATTCACCCCGTAATTATCCATTTAACTTAAGTGACTATAAAGCTGGAATATCAACCTTAATTTACTCTTAGATTTAGACTTAGCAAATAAAAACAGATATGTCCAAAAATCCTCTCTGATGTACAGTATCTTGTCAAGCCAGCTTGTTTACATTGCAAGAATTTTCATCTGATGGATGGTTGATCTGGATGCATGAACCATTACAGCTCTTTGCTGTCCTACATTTGTCATCGATCTGGGATTGCCAGCAAAACAGGCTCCCACCTCAATTAGCATCTCAGTCTAACCACCAACTGTGTGCATGTGGGCAGGAGGATAATGGACAGATTGAAAGGATGCCCCACCAGATCTAATTTCAAAGTTTCCTTTGAAGACTTTTAAAGAGATTTTCAGCTCCTCTAATTGGAGCGAAATGTACTAAAACAGAAGAAAAGGCTTGTTTTTCATACTGGATTTGATTATATTGTATAATTTCATTTGTTAAAGGGATACTCCACCTTATTTCAGGAAATTACTTGTAGACCACCCCTAGTTAAACATGAAAATACATACTGTAGCATTTTTCCTCTATGTGTTTGCAATGCCTAGTTTGACAATGCAGGCTTATTTGACATAATGGGGGTCTATGGTGCCAAATAAAACATCATCAGATTTACTCATAAAGCACTTAACACATTTCAGCCCACAATTCTCATTCATCTCAATTTACAGTTCTCCAAAGTGCAAAACTGATATTTAAGTCCCTCAAGTGTACACTTGTAGCTTGATGCTAATGGAACCATTTACTTCCAGTGATTGTGCTCAGCTAATGTCAATATGAGTACTGCACTGTGAAGAAAATGACATACGCTTTCTTGAATTATACTTGGGCATAATGATATGAAAATATCTAAAACAAGGTGGTCTGCTCCTTTAAAGCTTTTCTGATAGCCCCAAACAGGCAAACTGAGACGGTGTCCCTGTACAAGTAAAATCAATGAGCAAGCAGAACGCACCAGACAACATTTTGAGTGTTTTTGAGGGGTCCCTATAAAGCAACACTCCACCATTTGTGGAAATATGTTCATTTTCCATCTCCCCTCGAGTTAATTAACTGAGCCATACCTT
>JASCQY010000295.1:3436-19112 GCA_030264315.1 Sardinella tawilis | reverse complement strand
CTTCCTGTTTAACATTCTACATGTTATGTTAATGTAACAGAAAGTAGTTGGGGACCAAGATAGAATGTTCAAGCATTATTTTGTTCAGCTGTGGAATTAGAACCTGAAATGGTCTATAGAGAACAGCCCATATTACCCATCTGCTGTACACAACTTAAAAAAAAAAAAACGCAGTATAAACCAAAGTCACCATCTTAAAAGAACAGATCACAGCATCCCAGCCCTTTACTGGATCTATATTTGGATCGCCATCAAAGTGTCCATTTATGAAAGCCGTTTCCTCATTCACGACAGCCGCCTAATTAAGAGCCTACACTATCTAGTCAGTAATCAAAGCAACATACTTGCAACACCCACACACACCCACCCACCCACCACCCCCACACACACACACACACCCACACACACAGGACCGTACCTGAGCACAGGAGGAGCTGAGGCTGTAGCATCTCTGCTGAGGCATCAGTATGTCGCTATAGCACCACACCTGCATGTCTAAAACTACCTTCGGTCCTCCTAGCACTGTAGATCCAATGGTTCCCCTGTTCTACCCCTTCCTCTGGTCCCTCAGCTCACACACAAATAAATCTATTAATAATAGACGAGCTGCCATCAACGTAGGAAAGAGTGCTGCATGCCTTGTTCTTTTGAGAGTGCAGGCTTAGAGTCGCTTGCTAAGTTTAAAATGCTGCTGGATTACGTAAAACGTCTCTTCTCCAGCTTCCTCGTCAACTCGAGCATTTTTTTTCCCTCCCGCCCCTTTCCTTGTCACCATCAGAATCACCATTATCACCCTGTCACGCTGTCACTTTTTTGGGCCTGTGTTATTAACACGGTGATTGAGTGGCCAGCATGCCGGAGCTCTTTAAGTGAGTGGATAATATAGTCTCACTGCAAATCATCATTTAGCCTTTTTGCCCCCCAGAGGAATTATAATTCACATACTCCATTCATGTTCTAGTCGCGCCATACAGAAACTGACAAAAAGACAGACTACATTCGTAACATCAGTGCATGACGTAAAAGACCCTAGGAGCTCCTTCTCTTCCACTCACCTGAGTCTGCATCTTCTGCTGGGAGGCCTTAAGCTCCTCCACCAGGGTCTGGGCTTCGCTCTTCTCCTGCTGCAGACGACTCTTCTCCTGGGTGAGCCTCTCCAGTGCCTCGGCAGTCTGCCCAGCACTCTCTGCAGCCTGGGCACCGGGGCCAAACACAGTCACCTCAGAACGCATGCTTTAGAGCCTGAATCACAGGCTGGCTAAGCCTGGGCCTAGGGACACAGGTCACATCACAGGGAACTTTGGGGTGACATGTGTCCTGGTCTGGGGGTTTGGATGTTTAAATAGGTGCCTGAAGGTGCAACAGGCTTTGGCAAATTGTAATTTTTTTCCAATTACTGCATAGTTCTACACAGTACACTGAATTACTGGTACATGCTAACCAAATTATTGTTGCCATACAAAACTACATCACAAGATCTGAGAAGGGTTTAACACGGTCATATCAAAACCTTTCAAGGCTCTGTTATATGAATTACATGAGTTCTTAAATACAATGTTGAACAATAATTTCTGGAAAATGACAATGAACGATTAAAAGTGAGTGAGTGATGAAGATTAATACATTTAGTTCATGAGATGGAAGGACATTCTCCGAAGCCTCGTTTCCATCAAGTTTTAAACCTTCATGTGGGGGGCGCAGTAGCTCAGTTGGTTAGGCGCCCGACCATGGCTCCGGGGACCCGGGTTCGATTTCGGCCTGAGGTAATTTCCTGATCCCACCCCATCTCTCTCTCCCCACTCACTTCCTGTCACTCTTCAGCTGTCCTATCAGATTAAAGGCAAAAAAGCCCATAAAAATATCTTAAAAAAAAAAAAAAAACTTCATGTGTAAACTATGCAACATGCCCTCTAGTGTTCAACACAAAAGCCTGAAATAGCAGGCATCATGATAAAGTTTAATAGCCTGATGCAACACTGGCAAATTTGAATTTGCTCTGCAGGACCATCTGGCCATGAGCCATTGCATCTTCCTGCCACAACTCCAGCAACCAATCAACACTGCTTAAGAGCTCATTACCAATACACCAACAATCCTGGAACAAATCACATCCCCACGGAGAGGGCATTAGATTACCAATCAAACAATCAAGGCACCTGAATTACTGTCTACAGTTACTAGAGAGGGTAAAAGCAGAGCGAGAGGAACAATCGTCCGATTAATTCTGTGTTCTATTTTTGCAAGGGGGAGGGGGGCAAAATCCCCCTTCATGCAGACCAAAGTCGAGCCCTCATACGCTAATATAAAAGATTGATTGAAAGTTTATATTGTGACGTGCCAATTTATGCAGACCGGAACTATTCACGTTTGCTCCCATTGTGATGTACTGTGCTGCTCGATCTTGGTCAATATGATCTTTGGCGAGACTGTGAATGTCTGACTCTCAGTGAGCTAAATTGAGTCTCAATGTGTTAAACTAGAAAAACTACTTTCTTTTACGGGCATACGGTCATATAGCACGGTGAACGCTCATGTTTTTCAATATACTTGAGGCAGATTTAAAAATGTAACGAGGGCCTTCACAATCATGGATATCAAAGAGGATTCCAGAGGAATGGGCAATGGTTGTTCCGAAAAATTCTACAGGGCTACATGGAAACGAGGTTCAATACCTTGTATGTTTAATCAGCAACCAATGGAAACATGATCTTGACTAGACAGGATTTTAAAATGGTGTGAACCGTTAACCATAAAACTTGCATCTCATGGCAAAACCTTTCTCAGATCTTGTTCAAGAGGGTTTGCTGGCCATATTATTTCAATTTATGCAATATTACTACAATCATGCAATATTACTTTCATGCTTCAGCCAATTGTAGGAATTCTTCAATTACTTCTTGCAAATAATTACACATTCCTATACTGAAAACCAGGTCTGTTTGAATTTCCATTTGACACCGTGATTCTTCTGTATTGCTAGCTGGGTAGCTAACTACAGTATGAACTCTAACACACTGGATCCTGTGGCCTAAGAATGATTGATTATGAACAATAAATTGAATCTGATATTACAAGGAAACATTTTCAAACAAAATTCTTTGAGGTATGTTTGAACTGAAATATCTTATTTTTTAACATTCTATTCCTCAATAGTTTCCAAAAGAACTACAGTCCTTAGCTTCACTACCCATATAAATATCACCCTTTGTGATATCCTTGTGATGCCAGTATATCACAATGGAACAAATCACATTCTGAGCCCACAGGAATCTAAAGCTGGTGTGCCTATCTAAAACTGACTGGCAGCAAGGTTAGTGCTTTTTGTTAGTTTAATGGAAGAAATTAAACAGGATTAGAGGTTAAAGAGGTTAAATTAGAGATAATGCCAAGGCAGAGTGTTAGCATGCAGTTAGAAGTGCCACATGAACCAAGCGGTTGCAGTGTTGGTTAGTTGGGTGATTGGTTGCTATTAGTAAAGTACCTCAAGCTGCTTTGCAAGTGTGTTTTTGCACTGTGCCTCAAGCTGAGCAAGTTTGTGGCTGGCCTCCTCCTTTTCTTTGAGCAAGAGCTCCTTCTCCGTCTGCACCTTGGCAAGGGTGGATGCCATCTCTGCCTGGGCTTTGGATGATGAAGTGGCCTCCTCTGAAGACGCTCGCTGTTTCTGTTCCAACACGGCCATGGAGGCGCGAAGGCTCTGAGTGTCTGTCTCAAGCTGTGAATGTGAGACCTTCAGATCTTCAAACCTACCCAAGAGCTCTGAGCGTTCCTTCTCACTAGTGGCCTGAGTCTGACGGAGGGACAAGACTTCTTTTTCTAGGCTGGCACGTGAAGACTGGAGATCAGCTCTCTCCTTGGACAGGCCTGTGGCCTCTCTCTGAAGATCTTCCAATTTACCTGAGAGGAGTTCTTTCTCTACTGCCATGTCCGTTCTCACCTGATCACTCTGTTTTTGCTGAGCCTTTAGGTTTTTCACCTCTTTAGCCAAAGCATTTTTCTCTTCTATGGCCTTCTTGAGATTGGCAGACATATCATCCACAGTCTGAGCACCAGACATAGCTTGCTGGGAAAGTTCCTGTAATTTGGACTCAACTACTGCCTTTTCATCCTGCAAACTCTGTTTCTCAGACAACAACTTTTCATGAGAGAGTTTAAGCTTTTCTAGTTCACTCATTAGATTCTGTTTTTCTGTTGTAAGGGCTTTAGATTCTGCCTGAGAAGAAGATACTTCAACCTTAAGTTTAGATTCTGAGTCCTGTAAAGTTTTTTTCTCTTGAGATAAATTGGCTAATTGTTTCTCAAGCTGCTCTACCTTTTTGTCAACATCACCCTTGGTAGCACAGAGTTCATTCTTTTCTTTGGTTAAGGTCTGCTGTTGAGCCTCAAGAAGGCATTTTGATTCTGAAAGAGACTTCTTCTCAGAAGAGAGCTCTTGAACTTGTTGATTCAGGCTCTCTTTGTCCTTCTGGAGCTGCTCTAGAGTCTCAGAAAGATCTGCTTTCTCCGAAAGAAGAACATCTCGTTCCTTCGACAGAGCCGCCCTCTGATGTTCATGTTCTTCTTGCAAGTGTTTTTTGTTACCTTTGACTTTACTAAGCTCATCAGTTAGCTTTGATTTGGCTTTCTTAAGAGAATCGATCTCTGTGCTTAGTTTCTGCAATTGTGCTTCTAAGTTTACCTTATCTTGCAATAAAGTAGCTTTCTGACTTTCAACTTCGTTTTGCTTTTGTTTAGCGTCCTCCAACTCTGCAATAAAATTAGCTTTTTCCTTGGCCAAGTCAGCACACTCCTTGGACAAACTCTCAAGACGATCCTTAGTTTTATTTAATTCTTCCGAAAGTTGATTTCTCTCAGCAGCAATTGAAGATTTCTCAGAGGCTTCCCTCTCATGCTTCTCAAGCAACTCTTCTTTCTCCTTTTCCAAATGCTCCTTCTCAGTCTTCTGCTTCCCCAAGGCTGATTCTAAGCTGCTCTTCTCCTTTTGAAGGGACTGTAGAGACTTCTCCATATCAGAGAGCTTCACACATAGAGTATCCTTTTCTTGAGAGAAGGCGGTGGTTTCTTGTTGGATCTTCTCCTTTGCAGTCTTGACCTCATCTGTTGTTTGATGTAACTTCTCTGTAAGCTCCAGTTTTTCTTTTGTAAGCTGATCTTTGTCAGAGCACACCTTTCTCCATTTAGAAAGCAAGTCTTCTTTTTCCTGCAATATCTTCAGTTTCTCAGAGTCTGTCACCTCGCTGCTCGTCTTGATTTCCTCCAGCATTTTAGTTAAGCTGCTCTTGGAGGCTTCTAACTCGGTAATGTCCCGCATTGCTTTCTCAAGATCTTTGTTTGTAGTGCTAAATTTATTTTCAAGCTCTACTTTAGCAGTAGCAAGGGTCTCTTTCTCTAGTAAAGTAGCCTTCAACTGGGTGGATATTTTATCGTTCTCTTTATTCAGGTTATCCTTTTCAACCTGCAACTGGGTATTGCTGGCACAAAGGTCTTCCTTTTCAGAACTTAGGGACTGAATCGTAGACTGTAGTTCTGCATTCTTTGCATCTAGGGCCTTCTTTTCTTTCCCATGTTTGTGCTGTTCCTTCTCTAAATTGTCCTTTAATGACTTCAACTCTTCATGACTTTTAGCAAGCTCGCCTTTAAGCTTATCCTTGTCACAAGAGGCTTTCTCAAGATCATTGGACAGCTGCTTCTTGTTGGCATCATGCTGTTTCATCTCCTCTTGGCACTTCAGCAGAACATCTTGCTTTTCAGTATTTACCTTCTGAAGTTCTGTGATTTCTGCCAGATGCTTCACTTCCAGTTCCTTAAGGCCAGCGTTCTCATCCTTTATCGTTTCCAAGGTGATGCTTAGCTCCTGGAGCTGTTGCGAGAGCTGCTCTTTTTCTGAAGTGATCGACAACTTCTCCTTGTCCAGGGAGGTTTTGCCAGACACCAGTTCTTTATTTTCATTGAGAAGCTTATCTTTGAGCTTGTTTACATCATCATACTTTGCAGACAGCTGTTTATGAGATGCCTCCAAGGAGGAGACTTTCTCAAAGGAATCAGATAGTTGTTTCTTTATGGTTTCTCTTTGAGCCTGCAAATCTTTAATCTCCTTTGTTAGGCACTCAGACGCAGACTTCATAGTCACAATCTCCGCAGAGAGCCGTTCAGCCTCCTGTTTGGAGGAGGTCAAATCAGCATTGAGAGACTGGAGAAAATGAAGTGGAAAAAACAAGGGGTAGAGAAGGGAAGGGGAGGGGAGGGGGAAAGGTTATGTGAATAAAAAAAAAAACAAACAAAAACAAATTCAAGCAAAAAAAATGAATAATAAAAAAAAAAACTCCACACACACCACCAGAAGGTAAGGTTGGCATTTTGCAAGCAAAAAAGCTGGGAGAGAATGGCAGGGCAATCAACCTTTTTGGCTTAAGAAATGAAAATGAAACAAGTAGGGGTACACCAACAAAGACTTTGGAAACTTGACTGCTAAGCAACAGGAGAAGATATAGCTAAGCTTGTAGAGCTTTTAAAAAGTAATTTCCAGCGACTTCGAACACATTACAGCTCTAAAAGAAACATGGCTGAAGTTAGAAACACCACCTCCAATTGTTTGTAAGAAAAGTCCTACTCCTTGGATTTTAAAACAAAATGGTGTACACCTGCCATTTACTGGACTATGAGGGGGATCAAAAATGAGACTATGACTTTGTATGGACATGAACATGTCATCTACATGAATGTTGAATGGATCAAACTGTTTATGATGATGATTAAAACAATAACACAGTAGTATCTGCTGGTTACTTCAAATGAAACTGTGCCCGTGTTATCTTCTTGTATGCATTTCATGTGAGCATGGCTTTTAAAAACACTGGCATGTCAAAACACAAAATTACTCCAGTTGTTGTAAGCACCCTGTTTTTGCCTGATATCTGCCTCATACCATTTTGCACCAGAGGGACTATGTTCTTCACATTTCTTACAAATCCGTAAGTACACCTTGTGCACACTACAACCGCTAGGCCAAAACAGGGGGCCACTTACCTGCGCCTGTTCCTTGTAGACCAGAAGCTCCTCCACCTGCTTCTCCAACTGTTTGCTTTTATCTGCAGAGCTACTGAGGTCCTTCTTCATGACCTCAGCCTGAGCACGAAGCTCATCCAGTTCCTTAGCATGGAGCTCTGAGGCTTTGGAGAGAGCCTGGTCACCGGACGTCTTAGCCTCTTGGGCCTTAGAGTGGGCTTCCTGCACATTCTTCTCCTGAGAAGAAAAAAGGCAGAGAACAGAGTAAGCTGAAATGCATGCAAGTTCCAACCATTTTTTATTTATCAAGAATTTTCAGACATTTTATTCATAACTTTTGGGACCGCCTTTCAATGTCCTCTTAACAACAATCTACAAAACACAACACAGCCAGGTACGGGGTATTTAATTTTTCATTTCCACTAGGCGGTGCTCTGCATTCCATCTTCTCACCAGCTGGGTGATTTTCTCCTGAAGACTGGTCACCTCCCCCTGGAGCTTCTCCTTAGTGTCAGCGAGCTCCTGCTCTGCTCTGGTCTGCTCCTGCCGCCTGCTCTCCTCAGACCTGGCCACTCGTTCCCTCTGCTCTGCCAGCTGGGTCTGCAGCTCCTCCAGTCGTCTGACAGATGAGGGATCAAAGAAAGAGGAGTCAAAATAAGAACTGCAGGTGCAAGCATTCGCATCTGCATATTGTGCATTTGGAGGTTACAAGAAAACACCACATTCAAATTAATTATTTACAATTCTTAATGTAATGCAGACAAAAGTATAAGTGAAGGAATTGGTACAAAAAGATAATGAAACTGACTTCAGGGAGAGGTATGTGCAGGTCTACACTTCTGGTTCTGCAAACGTACCTCTCCTTCTGATTGAGATCTTCATTCATCTTCGTCAGCTGAACTGAACTGTCCCCGGATGATTTTATCATTTCGCTGATGTCATTCTCCAGTTTGGCCTTGTCCTTGTTCAGCTGATCCAGCTTCTCCTCGCTAGTCTTCAGTTTCCTCTCAAAACCTACAGTGTGAACGAGGAAAAGTATATATCGCATTGCATTAAACACAAACCAATCGAAATATGCACTTCCATTCATTCAGGCACTGTTAAAAGCTCTGAAGAAAAGTGTTTGAAAGGAAGCCAACAGTCAAACAGTAGAGCACTAACCAGCGACTTGGGATTTAAGTGCTTCAGACTCGGTTGAGAGAGATGTGCACAACTCCTCTTTACTACTCAGTTTCTCCTGCAACTCTGCAAAGACACAGAAATTAAGTAATAAGAGAGATTTTACTTTAATAAGATGGACTCTTTACACAAGTTCTTATTGAGTTCTTCAGCACTAAAAAACTACGCAACATACCTTGCATAGTTTGTGCTGATTTAGCCTGGTCACCAGAAGTGTCCACAAGCTTTTGTTTCTGAAAAGAACACGGCAGAAAGAAAAGGAAAAACACATTGAGGAAAAGCATAGAAATGTCACACGCATGCAGATTAAGAGTCATTAGGCCAGTAACCTGTGCTTAAGTAATTCCCTGGCAAGCTTTGATTACAACTGGAATGAGGATTTAGCTCTCTGGGTTGAGTAGGTCAAAAAAGACCGTAACATCTAGTGGCCCTTTTAATTCTATCAAAGCACAGATCTTGCTAGTGCAATAGCAAGTAATGGAGAGTAATATTGATTTGAAAAAGTCTGCTTTGGCAGAAAAAAAACAAAACAAAACACAAAATACACAGTTCAAAAATCTAAAGGCTGTTCCAGCAAAATTGATGAGAACACAGCCATCATTTTCCTTGACATCAACACTTGACCTTCACAGAGGTCACAGCATCCTTGTAACTCTCCCAGCTTCCTTGTTCCCACGCCCTGCTACTCACCACACTGCTGAGCTCCTTCTCCAGGGAGCCCTTCTCCTGCTGCAGGGAGGCCAGGCTCTGCTGCAGACTCACCAGCTCCTGCTGCCGCCCCTCCAGCTGCGAGTTGAGCTCACCCAACTGGGGACACACCCAAAGGTGGGGGATGATGAGGGGGGGGGGGCATAATGAACATGAGGTAAAGGAGGGGAGGAGAGGGGAAGGAAGGAGAGGGTTGCAAACAAACGCACATGGCGAATGAAAATAAATAAATAAAAATAATAATGACATTGAAAAAGCACTTTTTGCTTGAGGGTGCTTTATCATCCAAAGATAAAAGAATAAGATGTATGACTAGGATCATTCAAAAACATTAAGTTTTGAATTCATGTTGTTCAGGACAAACCATGATGGGGAAGATATAGTGAAAGGCAAAAGATAATGCAACAGACAGGGTTGGTTGGAGGGAATGAACTGAAGGACAGGGAGCACTCACCTTGCCCTCCTGAGACCGCGCCTTGCCCTGGGCTTCCTCCAGCTGGGCTCGGAGGCCCTGCATGTCCTCGTTACCTTGTGTCTGCTGGGAGCGGAGCGACTCGAGCGAGGCTGCCAGCTCCTGGGCCTCCTTAGCCTGCCCGTCTGCCCGCTGCCCCAGCTGAGCCCTCTCCTCCTCCAGCTCCTTTACCCTGAGCTCGGCCGTGTGCAGCTTGCCCAGCACCTCCTCCATCTCCACCAGGTGCTGCTCCTCGGCGCTCTCCACGTTGGTGCGCAGCGACTCCTCCAGGCGCTCCTTCTCCTCCGTCAGGCTCAGCAGCCGTGCCTTCAGCTCCTCCGACTCCCGGGTCCGCGCCGCTGCTTCTGCCTCTCGCTCCGCCCCGGCCTCCTCGAGCGCCAGCTTGTGCTCCACCTTCAGCCTCTCCAGGGCTCCGCGCAGCTCCACCAGCTCCACCAGCTCAGCCCCACCGGCCCCCTTCTCCGAGGTGGCGCGCAGCTCCTCCATGGCCTGCTGGTGGGAGGCCACGGCCGAGGCGAGCTTGGAGCGCCACAGCTCGATGACGTCGGCGTTCTCCTGCTCGGCCTGCGTCAGCCGGGCCCGGAGCTGCTCGTTGTCCTTGCTAAGCCGCCCGGAGGAGGCCTGCAGCTGGGCCAGTGCCTCGCCGTGCGCCCGCTCAGCCGCCTCCAGGCGCTCGCGCATGTCCTGCAGCTCTGCCTTGTGCCCGGCGCCTTGGGAAGACAGCTGGGCGCGGAGAGTGGCCACTTCCTCTTGGAGCACCCCGGCAGCGGGGTCGACACCCGATCCGCCCTCACCTGAAGCGGACTCCATGTGCTGACGAAGGGCAGCCACCTCTTTGTCCCGCAGAGCAAGATCCCTCTCCAGCTCCATGATGCGGGACCGCTCAGACACCGTGGCAACCTGGGAAGGAGTCACAGCACACAGGCTCACACCACTCCACATACACACATGCTCTACCATAGAGGGTCGGACAAGTGTGTGTGTGTACAGTATGTGTGTGATTATGCTCATAAACAAAGTGTTTGTGTGTCTGGAAGTGTAAGTGTTCTTGTGTCTGTATGTAAACGCATTTGTTGGACATGTTGTCTATATAGGAGTCTATAGACTACAGGAAAGGAATGACTGTATTACCATGTAAATGTAGAGGAGAGATGTGGTTCAGAGTGTGGGTGGGTGTCTGCTACTTATCTAGGTGGGGGATGGGACTGGGCCAGAATCTAAGTCCTAGAGGGCCATTTCAGGGCTAGAGAGACATCCAAACAGGCCCTATTCTACAAAATAAGAATTTAAAAACCCACACCAGATGATAATGCTGGCCAATTGATGTGAACCAAATAAAAGAATTGTATAAATGCACAAGTACTGTGCAACAGTATTAGAATTTACACACTACTGGAGTGGGTCTTTAAAATTTGACAGGTAAAATGATACTTACACTGCCTCCTTATGGTTGGATATGGAATTACAAAGGGCACATACAGAGACACAAAGGAAGTAACTTATCCAAAGACCTAAAACTGATGGAACTGGGTTGGGGTTGGCATAAAGCGGACATTACCATCAGTAGCAAGGGCAACACCAGACAGACAACCGACAGATGGTGGGCTGACACCTGGATGGCCACAGTTTGGCAAGATGCAGAAGGAATGCAAGGTATGCAGAGAAGGTGTAGAGAGAGAACGGGTCTGTTTTTTTCTTTCTTTCTTTTTTAAATCACTGGTTGGTCAGTATAAACTGAAACAAAAAACTGACTGACTTTGCCCTATGTCCACTTTCCCATATTGAATGACCTGTTTGGAACTCTGCCCTGAAATGGCCTGTGGACCTAACAAGTGAGCAGAAGATTTCAGACTATAACTAATCACTGATAATTACTGAGATCTCAGGCATGTGTCTAGCTGCAGACAATGCAAATGAAAAAAAAATGTGGAGACCTTTAAAAGCTATACTTGATCTAATTACATGGTTGAACTATAGGTTTCTACATCATGTCTACCAAATAAGCAGAGCAGAAATGCTAAAAAGCCTAACAGTAATGCAGCAGTCATTAGATGCGTGCCCAGGTTACTAGCATTTTAGAGCCATTTTAGTAGAAGCAGTAGAAGCTTTTGAGGCATCACTTTAGGGCGTTACCTCTTGATGCATCACACTGAGGTGCACTGGCACCCGCCCTGCCACAAAACCAAGTCCTCGTGTTGCAGATCCAGTGCGTCGTCTACAAAGCCCTGATCCATCCCCCAAAAGCCTCACACCCAACCAATCCCACTAACAGCAACGGCAACGTCGCCCTCCCCAACCCCCCCCATCCCAAAAGAAAAAACACCCGCGCCCTGCACCCCCCTTGTCCCCTTTCTGTCAAGGGCGGAGGTCCATTACCCTAGAGTCTTCTAACTCCCTCTGGAGTTTGTCAGCTTTGGCCTTTTCAAAGAGCAGACTCTGCTCAAGCTCCTTAAGAAGGGCATGCTCCAGCCTGGTCTGCGTCTGTTAGTAACAAGAAGGGGGAGAGGAAGAGAACACAAACCAGTGCCACCATCACATGCCAGCCCAATGCACAGGGACAGAGGAGGGAGAGGGGGGTGGTGGTGGTGGGGTGAAGTGGAGGGGTTGGTGTTGGTATGAGGTGGTAGGGGGCTGGGGTGGGGTGGGGAGGACAGGGCAAGGTGATGTAATGAAGCGTGAGTGAAGAGGGACAGACTGGGTGTAGGAAGTAAACAGAGGTTTGGATCATGCAAGCTGGGAACCAGGGGACATATAAGGATATATGAATAGAGGATTTGAGTGTGTGAGTGTGTGTGTGTGTGTGTGTGAGAGAGAGAGAGGTGGAGTGGAG
The DNA here is from genome assembly GCA_030264315.1 of Sardinella tawilis. Taxonomy (NCBI): domain Eukaryota; kingdom Metazoa; phylum Chordata; class Actinopteri; order Clupeiformes; family Clupeidae; genus Sardinella; species Sardinella tawilis. The sequence goes on along the minus strand of JASCQY010000295.1, from coordinate 6,921 downwards.
AGGAATATGTATATGCTGATGACGTTGTGTTATTATGGTCCAGTATGGTACATACGTACCGTGTTGCTGTGCCCATGGGCCATGCACAGAGATGTGAGAGAAAAGGAGAGGAGACTGGAGCAGAGAGGTCAGTGAGTGTGTGGTTGTGTGGTCTGAGTAAATGAATGAGCCGGGTGAGTGAGTACTGCTATGTCTGTGACTGGGTAATGATTCACAGCATATGCATGTGGTGTAAAATGGAAGGAAAAACTCACACTTTGACCTCATTATCAGAGAGAGAGAGAGAAAGCAAGAGAGAGCAACTTGGGAGGACACGGCAAAGGCTAATCTGTTTGGAAAAACTGTCACTGACTCAATCAACATATCCCATGCTTAATACTTCTCTCTCTCTCTCGCTCTCTCTCTCGCTGTTTAACTTAGCTGTTTAATATTCTTCTGATACACTTCTAGGCTGATATAATATCCACAGAACAAAAGGCCAGACCTCAGGGCATGAGCTACACGTGTCCCCATGGGGGCTGAACACTTGCATACTGCACTGGCCCAAAGCTCTGAGGTGTGACCCATACGGAAAGGGCCCGAGCACTTCCTGTCCTAGTGCTGAGAATGAACCAAGATGTGTGAGCGTGAGGATGTGTGAGGGTGTAAAGAAGGGGACATGATCATGCTATGACACATGGAGGACAAAGAGAGAGAAGAAATGCAATAAACAGGTCCAATCAAGTCTCCGTTTCCAGAAGGGTTATGAAGCAGGTCATGATAAGGCATTGCATCAGTCATTCACTTCAGTGCAGTAGTTAGATAGTGATTGGCTCAGTTGGATTTGTTGTCTTTTTATATTGTAAGCCACAACATGCATAACACACACACACACAGACATTACACATTAAGTTATAAGGCGAGTGATGGGTTTTGCCCAGTTTAGTAAGACAAGAAGAAAAAAAGATGACCACTGGATTTTTTTTTTTTTTTTTGGAGAGGTTTTTTTGCAAGCCATTCTTCCTGATGCTTTAATTTATAAGTTGATTTGTAGGTTCTACAATGTTTGACCAAATGAAATGGGGCATGATATACTTTTGACTACTACAAATGAATGAACTTAAAGTGTTTCCTAAGTCCAATAGCCTTTTTAAGAGAATATCTTCCACTTTCACCACAGGCTTCATTAGAAAGCTGATTTGCATTACTTGGCCTGAAATCTCTTAAGGAGTGTGTGGATCAATAAACAACCATTGACACGTATGCTGATTACACATTTAATCCTGCAAGGTCAGTAATTTAGCCTGGCCAGGCTGAAAAAGCCGCCCCTTTGGCCCTGACCTTTCCTTCAATCCACCAGATCGGGGACAAATCTTGAATCTCATTGTGTCCTGCATGTATAATAAAAGGCTCGAGATCCAAATGTGGTCGATGGTCACCAGCCCAGTAGTCCCTCCCTCCAGCACTCTCACGCGTATTCCAGAGCCTCGCTATGGTCATTTATGCAGGTTTATCTGCAGTCTGTGCGCATTAAATCAGCAGTGCTGTTGGCTGCGGTGAAACCTCAAGGGGATTGGGGAGGGCAGGGACAGCTCTCACTCATCCTAACACTCACACACACACACACAGACACACACACACTGCAATGAGGAGTGGAGCTCTGAGTTTGAGTCGGGGATAAGAGACGAGGACAAAGAGGCGGCCCTCACTACAAGTCCTTCACTCTGAGAAGAGCCTCCTCCCCTTGCCCAAAAAAAAAAAAAAGAAAAGATGAATCTGAATACAGTCTGATAAGGGTGGGAATTGACTGAGGTTGGAGCCTATTTAGGGTCTGTTCTGTGCCTAGATGGGTCTCTGAAGGCTGTTTCTGTTCTTCCTCATCAGCGAAATGAGCATTACGCAGCAAGTATCAGGAGCGTAACTGTGCTGCGGGCTTTGAAGTTTTGATAAAGTTGGTTTGTAGGGAGTAGACAAAAAAAAAAAAAAGGGGGCCATCCTGTCAAGCTCCACAGCCCCTCAGAATTCTAATTAGGTCAGTGCGTCAACCTCAGTTGGCTTCGGAACTCACTCCAAACAACCTAAAATGTCACCCGCTGCTGCTAAAATCACACTCCTTGTAAGTCCAAAAAGAAAAAAAAAAAGACTTAAGAGAGACACAAAACAAATCTGATCATGATTTATGGGTGTGTCTGCTTGCTCAACTGTTCAAGATTTACCTCCAGGTCTCCTTTGGTAATGCAGGCTTCTTCCACACGAAACTGCAGGTCCTCCACCTTCCTATTTTTATTAAGGAAAAAAAAAAACACTTTACTTTTTGGCCACACAAAGAAATCCTATTCGAAATTAGCCAATTCTCCAGTCAGCAATTCAAAAATACTCTATCAATCTGATCATCTCAAGTAAGTGAATAACTAGTTCAATAATACTGACGAAAGTAAGATTATTTTCAGATATCTAGGCTATACTGTATGCTCTCCTCTCTTTCTTCTCCAGCCAATATCCACTTTCTGTCTCTTTCTCCTTCACCTCTTCTCCTCCTCCAGCTGATTCAGCAGCTCCACCTTGTCTTTGTCGGCTGCTTCGACCAGCGTCCGCAGGTGGTCCATCTTGGCCTCCGTCTCCATGACGTACTGTGGAAAACATGAAAGTCACTGGTTTGTTAGTGGGACAAACATGGCGAAAAGTCAAATTAGCCCCAGTTTTTCACACAATACATATAAACTGGGTCTGGCATCATTTGGGAGGGATAAATGATATGACTGACATGGCAGAGCCAAAATACTGTATGTGTACTGCAAGCTGATACGATTTCTTAACAGTGACATGAGGATGGGGGAGAACACGAGACGTGGATCAGGGATCAGGGTCTGTTATATTGAATGTGCTGTAAAATAACCAAATGCTTTGGCCTGAATGATGACTAGACTAAAACATGCAGTCGTTTCTGCTGACTGGGACAGTTGTTTAATTATGGAGGTGTCATGTGACGTCACATCGTGTTCGGGGAGTCGGCGTCTCCACCTGCTCTTGGCCCTCTCTGAGCAGCGAGAGCTCCTGCTCCACCTCGCCCACATGGCTGGTAGCCTTGGCGACCTCCGCCCGCTCCAGGTCCCTCTCGGCCAGGAGCTGCTCGATGTGCTGCTGCTTCTCCTTCAGGGCCTCCTGCAGGGCCGTCGTGCCCGAGATCTTGCGCGAGTACCGCGACGACGTCTCTGTCAGCTACACAATGTAAAGAGAGAAAGAAAAAAAGAAAAAGGAAATAAGTTCATTAACCACACAAAGACATTATTGGACAATATTAATCTAATTAATTTAATTAATCCCCATGGTCTTTATTCTTTGCATGTTAGAGCAGACTGCCCACTACGGTGGACTCACACAAAGTAAAAAGCAGCCTAGTTAATCCATTAGAAACATATTTCAAACCAGGGGAGTGTTACCATAAGCTTCAAACAGCAGGGAGAGAGGCAGAACAAAGCTACCATTTTAACTAGAGGTCTGATCTT
>JASCQY010000294.1:0-25559 GCA_030264315.1 Sardinella tawilis | reverse complement strand
CTCCACTCCAACATACAGACAACCTGCAAAACACACACACACACACACACACACACACGCACACACACACACACACATACACATACACACAGAGGGACAAGGGGTCATGGAGGAAACTCATGAGGGGGAAGTGGTGACCAAACCCTTTTTCTGGCATCCCCAAATCCCTTGGGGGATAAGACCAGATAACCTCATCATGGAGAAAGATACATCCAGTATCAATGTTTTCTTTTGTCTAAGTGGCAGGAGCAGTTGGAATGATACAATACTATTACATAGACCTGCTTTAACAGAACTCTGTGTTCTTATTTGGTACTGTACTGTTGGTCTTAATTGACATGACCAACTGCTGTTGTGAAAACTATTGTTTTTCTAGTGAGAGGGTTTGCTAGTTTACTACACATTAGTCATTTCCACAGTATGAAAACATCACAATATTATAACGTTACTCAAAAAGTGAAAGCCGAAAGGATTTCAGATCACTGGAACGTTCAGCAATGTCTATACATTTAACTTCATTTTAATTTTGGCTTTAAAGAAGGAAGCTGCATCCCTCTTCCTGCGCTGATATTCCTGTATTACGAGAGACAGACAAGTTAATGGGGTTATCCATTTTCATTACAGCACAAAGCCTGTAAACCTCTCCTCTCCCTCCCACACACACACTCCAAAACCTTCTGGTCTATTAATTAGATTATTTGGGTGGCTTGTGAATGGGATGACTTCACAGATGAGTGGAATGCCTCAGCTTTTCATAAACAGACAGTCATCAGCTGTTCAGACTGAACAGAGTCACTCATTAACACGAGCGCATGCATGTGAACTTGGCATATGCAGCATAGCTCTGCTGCAAATCAAGGGTCATGTTTTTAGGAGATTAGAAGCCTTTCAAAATTTTTGGTTGCTTTTGACCAGAGCTGATTTGTCAGTATATATATGGTGACCTCAACAGCCAAATAAATATATAAGCCTAACTGTCATGTCCGATTACATCTCCATGTCCAATTACATACAATAATTTAACATTTAAAATAAATAAATTGTGGATTAAATATCTGAAACAATAATATAGAAGCTTATTACCTCTCTAACAACTGTATTGTGTTCATCTGGGATGATCGGTGACTAAGATCCTCTAGGGATTCCGGAAAAGGTCAGTATGGAGTTCCAGGAGCAGGGGAATCCTTTCTGTGGTTATCAATTAGAGGTGATGGCAGCTAGGTATTAACAAACTCAAAAAACATCCTAGCTATTCTTATATGCTCTTTGTTAACACTGCTTAGCATGGCTGATGCCAAAATATGCCAGTCTCTTGGCACAATGCATTGGCTATCCTCACACATTCATACTCACTCAGATCCTGCCAGGGATCAGATGTAACCATGAAGGTATGACCAACTCCTTGAGAGCTCTAACCTTATCAAATACACTGTAGATAACAATCTCACAGCATATACTGTATTTTTAGCATTGTGCTTATGATGATGATGTCAAACAACAAACTGGTGATGATAGTTATCATTTGTGTTCATTCAGTGAGGGAGACATTGACAAGAAACTGAGAAGTTTCTGTCTTAGTGATGCTTTTCAATGGTGTTTTTGTCTCCTCTTAAGAAAAAAATGGCAATCTATTCTTACTATTTATTTTGTCATGAATGAATAATCTACCATATATATACTGTATGCTGATATATAGTACAAAGAAAAAATCGGAACACGAAACAATTCTATTTTCATAGGCTACAAGCTGTACACCACTGTGATGGACAACATGGATTAAATTCCTTAATCTACATAAAATGTTCAATAGAGAAGATGGAACCTGCATGGAGTTTGTATCTCATACAGCCTGGGGAAATTCATCCTGATCTAAAATTGATTTGATTGCACTCTGCAGCTCATTACGACCACCAGACATATTTGCACTTCAGTTTCATTTCATTGGTCTTACTGTAGCAAAATGGGCTCTTATCACTGACGCAAAGTGGGTTTAACACCCAAAACCAAGCCAATCAAGAAGCAACCAACAGAGGCATTCAGACCTACTGTACATTCATTGTTCTAACCTCAGAGAAGTGGGAAATAACAACTAAGCATCCACACCAAACTCTATCTCAGACTGAGGTCATCAGTCGCAAAAGCCAGGCTATGCCAAATTTAGATTTAGATCACTAAATCTAAATGTCTTCCTCAGAGAATAGGGTTATGGAGTGTTCCCTGGAAAATGACAACAATAACAACAAAATTCCCTGCACTTTTAATGGATATCAAGCTCTGGAGGGCCTTCAAAGACTCTATCAGCCCCCCTGACCTGACACAGTGCCAGCCAGGCTAAATCCACAGTTATTTCCCGAGCTCCCAGAAAAGGCAATCAGTACAGCAAAATCACAGAGGATTTGGGAAGCACATTTGTCTATTCTGGGAGGGGACACAGTACTTGATGAAGGGTCCCCTACTGCAAAAGACATGGGATCACTGTAATACTGGAATGTATGACTAGCAGAAATGAGGAGAAATGTGCTTTCTAATGCCTAAGAGTTGACCTCTCACAATAATGGAGCACAATATGCAAAAGTGCTAAAGGTTTGTGAATGTGACAAGTGGAGAATTTTTGCACCACATAATTTATCTTTCAATGTGTCACTTATAGGAATAGTGAAAAATGATGAACAGACATATTTTGTTTTGAAACGTGAGCAATGGTTTTGAGCCATGATCCCCTTTAGGCCTGTTACAGTGCTTCAGAAAGGAAAAGTTTGCCCTCTTCTGGTCACCTTCTGTAGTGCATAAACTGTCTAACTTACTACATGCAACTCATTTTGAGTGAAGGACCCACAAAAATATTTTTGTTTTTTTTCTGCTCAAAAGAAAAATGCTTACTAGTACCAATGTTGGAGATGTTAATTAAGTTTCGCTAATGATTTCATTTCATAGATCTGAACTACTGTAGACTAAGTGATGTAATTGGTTACACTCATAAACAAACAAACAAAAAAATATATATTCTAGTAAATATTAATTATTTGTTTGTGGATAATTAGTAGAAACATATTCAAAGTACATTTGAGAGAGTCATAGTTTGGGTCAGACAGACTTCTTATACTGTAATACACTGGTGGAGAGTGCTGTACTTGTTTTTTTTTCTTGTAGCATTTCAATATAGACTATACTTTACACATACACCACATACTGTACTGTACTGTCTTTAATACTGCATATGAAGGACACAATAAATGAAAAAATGAAATGAGACTATTTTCCCTGTAGATGATTTTGAAAACACAACAAGGAAGACATTGTGGATCAGGAATGCTGTTGACATTCTCACAGTCTCACAGTTAGCAGAGATTTTATAGTGCTTTTGCTCAGCTTGACACCTTGCTGTCAGTAGCGAGAAACAGCTCCTGGAATGTGTTTTTCCCTGAACGGCTCTTTAGCATACCATAGCCCACTTCTCAACTACACACAGATGCTGCAAAGGGAAAATGACAATTATAAAAAGGACAAGCAATATCAATTATAAATGTATTAATTATCGTTATAATTAAGCTGTCTGTATATCTAGCAAAAAAAATGTAATTATCAATCACGCAGTGATAGTTTTGTTGATGAGGTATGATTAAAAGTCACAATTGTTAATAAAAAAAAAACAGGAAAACAAACCTTGTAGGCCTACATTCTGCGTGGCTTCTGTTCGAAGTCTGCGCCTGCTATTGTCTACAGGCAAAATGGTCAGCTGTTAGTTTACATCCCATAGCCTCCATGCGTGTTCACGGCAACATTAATAGACAGCTGTAACTTCTCCCATGACGTCGATGCTTGAGGGCTGAGGCTATCCAGACTGTCTGTCTGTCTGAGAGAGAATGGGGCAGGCTAGATACTGTACGAAGATGGTACCCTTATATGCTTCTTTGTTTTTGGAAAAAAGTGCTCCTGTATACACTGTATGTCAATGTGTGATGTGAGTTTCACTACTTATGGCAATCCTCAAATAGTTGTAAGGTCACTTGCCTATCTGCAAAATCACATTCTTTCTCAGTCCTCTATCTGTTTTTAACTCTAAATTTAATTTTCAGCTGGGCAACATTTGGCTCCTGAGAACCACTGAGTGATTTTGATATAGCCTACCAATCTCCTCTAAACACCAACATATTAAATAAAATCACAGACTAAAAACTAATTTGAATGTTGTAGGAATAATGAACTGTCTAGTATAATAATCACTGTTAGAACAAACAAAACAAAACAAAAACAAAGCTGAACTGAATAATTACAACCTACTGAACCTATGAAGCTAACATGTACAGTACAGAACACACATGTGAACACCTCGGCCTTTAAAGCAGCCTTGGAAACTTCAAAAGATGCTTGGCAGCCGAGGTTGTTGGGAAGAAAAACTTGTGTATATCTGCCAAGCAGCTGAGTCATATTACGGCCATACTTTGTTTACTGTGCCATAACTGGGCTTCCACAGTTCCTTCACATTTGGGACTTTCCAAGGAACACAATCAATTCATTATGGTGCTGCTTGGCACAGATTATGGGCCATGAACCTAAAAGAGAAAGTGCCACCTCCCATGCCCTCTGAGAGACACAGAGGACAAGAATTACAGACTGCATGTGAGTGACTGCACACAAGTGCTTGGAAAATAAACTGTGGCCTGTTCTGTTGCTACATTAAGTATGAATAAGACCATACTCCCAAGGGAAAATATGAGGAGGCTGCATCACTTTGAGAAGTTCCACAAATGTACCCTACAAAGGACCGCCATTATATCATTTTGAACAAAAATAAAACAAAATAAAAATGGTAGGATTGCTAAATGATAGGCTTATTTCCACCATAACTTATGACTTGTTAATTTTTTTGCATCCTTTGGCTTAAATAAGGGAGTGTTCCTGGAGAAGTTCTCAGCCTGTGCCTCTTGAAAACACACGGGCTTAGCAGGTTATGCTTAGTCACTGGGGACGCTGTCAAGACATGCCTCCCAGCTGTAGGGGTTAGACGCACGCACAAACCGTCAGTAATCCCAAACAATACAAAACAGTGGGAGTATCTTATAGCCAAGAGACTTTATCAGCAAAACAGTAGGGTGTGATTTGGAATAGACAAGATTAAACTAAACCGACAGGATTGAGAGAGCAGATCTCATTGCACGGCACATGAAGTGAGTCACAGACATGAATCAGCTGAGCATGATTTGAATGTTATTTTATGCTTGCATGAATGTAGCCTACTGCACAGCCATGCAGTACAACACACTGAATACAACACACAAGGAATATTATTTTTGCTCATACAGTACAGCAATAGTTGGCAGGACCAATTTCTCTGAAAATAAAAGTATTTATGGGATACCTCAAAGGACCATGGTCTTTTTTGGCCAGAATTTCCAACCAAGGACATTTATCACTAAGCATGTGAACCATAAACAGTATTTCAGTCCAAGCATTTCAGTCCAAGTATGCTGAGTCTTCTCTCAGAGTGACTTTGTGGTTCTTTGACAACATTCAGAGGCAAACTTGTAACTCAAACATAGTAAGCAGCTTCAGCGTTTCCAAAGCAAGAGTATATGAACCAGAATACATACCTTCATTACAGAGATGCATACTGCAATGGAAATCCACTGTTTACTTCATCAATATAACAAATATTCTTAAAAAGAACAAATACAAAATGTGTAACACTATTTTAACGGAAGGCATATGTGCAGTCCTCAAATGATCCATGATTTGTAAAGTTTGTCTTGAAATAACTTTAAATACACCTCAGGATAAAATGAAGCTGTACACTTTTTGTTTTGGCGTACCACTTTTCATTGGCAAACATGTGGTTCACCTGAAGTTTCCTTTTTTTTTTGAAACACAATATGCTGCCCAATCTGACATATATTTTTCATCAGGCCGTTCTGGTACAAAATGGTACATGGTAATATGAGGGGCATAACACCCTGTGCATTGGGTATGAGTACATTTCAAACATAAAAACCTTTCATAGCAGAAGACCGTTGACAGTTACCATGTTCTAGCAGTGCCATGGCTAATTGCAATAAGCCTCTGAGAAGTTTTGGTGTTTTTGTTCAAAGCTTCTTTTGTGCTGAGAAGAGAACATGGACTAATAATAATGAATAATCATGTCTCAAGATTTTAAGAGCTGTTTCCGTTGTCCTTCCTTTAACTCCACCTTTGTCTGGATCCATTCTGCATGTCTGGACTGTATCCCAGAACTGGTGTGGGAGAAACCGTGGGTTTGAGTTGTCACACCAAATGGGTCTGAGTCTGTGGGTTTGGAAACACCACATAGATGTGTTACAGATGTGTAACGCTACAGACTAAGAGGGAATTATACAAAGTAACTACAGTACTTACATAGAACATACAACATGCAAGTATAATGTTAATAACCCACCCCCCCCCTTCTCCAATGTTGCACCCACTTTCTTAATAAATACATTAATATATATTTTAAAATATATATTTTAAACAAATATTTTCATTTGGTTGTGGAATACACTTTAAGCATAAATGACAGTATTCTGTCATGATGCCTGAGTCTTATAAATATAAATTCCATCTCCATAGGCTAGCAGCTACAGTATTTCTAATGCAAACTTTGAAACTTTCACATAGCCTATCTCTAGCACTTCATTAGAGGATCAACAAAAGGATAAACAACATAGGCTATATTTTACAGATTTGGGACTATGTAGCATACCTCTCTGTTTGTTATTTCCCATTCCTGTCCGGAGTTAATGAAATCCTCCTCGCTACTGGTCTGGTGAGACAGATGCCGGCTCTTCCCCGTTTGAACAGCGACGCGGTTTTTGAAGCGCACTAAAGCCAGGGCTATCTCCGCGTTCCAGGCGGTGCCTTCTTGCTGACACCTGAAATCGATCTCTTTGCCTCCAGACATCACAATTGTGAAGTACACGAGACCTCGCTTGTGTTCCACGCAGTCCACCGTCTCCATTTCTTCAAAGAGCATCTTTTTCTCCTTCAATCCTGATCCAGCGTTGCTGTCCTTGCGCTTATAGTCAAATAAGTGTAGTCCGTCTTCTGTCATGAGACAACGCTTTTGCTTCCACAGCTGAAGCAATCCGTTGCTTCTTTTCTCCAGGTATCCTTCCTTCATCACTTTAATTGGGTTCATTTTATCAGATGGAAAGCGTAAAATATGGCACTTACATTCCAACGGTGATGTAGGCTATCTAAGCTTAAGCTAAGAATGCTGAGGTAGAGTTATTTAGAGGTCACGAAACAGCATGGATTTCAAATAAGCCCATCCGGTATTTTACCCAATAAACTTTACAAAAAAACTATTTCAAAATTAGCCAACGTCCACAATTAACCTTCATCATGACGTTCTCCGCACAACTTGTTCTAATACAACATAGTAAACAAATATAGGCTAGTTGGTTATCATAACTAAAACTGTATGCAATGTGATCCGTCTGATGTGCTGGGCATGTTTGTACTTGTTCAGACAGGCTCACTTGACTTCTCTTGTTACTGCAGGTCCGGCCCCCAGGCTGTGATGTCATCTACACCAGTCCAATGTTTATATGGCACTGCTGGGAAAAGGGAGGTGTTGCCACCCCTCAGACGTCCACAGTGTATTCATTCACAAAAGTAGGCATGTCTGCGTATTGTACAGTAGGTAAGGCCTGTGGGAAACTTCCAAAGGTGGTCATAACTTATTTTCCTGTGTGACTCTCAATTAGAATAGGCTTGGAAAAATAGGCTATACAATAGATGATGCTTGAAAAAGTGCCAACTTAAATGTGTAGAATGTGTCACAATGTTCATGTAGGCTACAGTAAATAATGCAACACATTATGTAGCCTATAGGCTACCTACATGTGCATGTTTGTGTAAAAGACTCATATCAACTTAACAAACCACGTTGCCATATCTCTAACCCTGGTTTTGAAAAGTAATTTTAGACTTAGTTAAAGGGATATACCACCTTATTTCAGGAAATTGCTTATCTGTAGTCAACCTAGTTGAACATGGAAATGCATAACATTGCATGCATAACATAACATTTATGTGTCTGCAGTGCCTAGTTTGACAGTGTAAGCTTATTTAACATAGCAATGGAAGTCTATGGGACCAAATAAAACATCATCAGATGTACTTACAAAGCACATTAAAATTAACCTAAAATTCACCAAAGTGCAAAACTGATATTTAATTCTGTCAAGTGTACACTTTTAGCTTGATGCTAATGGTCCCATGTACTTCCAGTGATTGTGCTATGCTAATAATGTCAATCTGAGCACACTGAGAAGAAAATGATTTGCGTTTTCTGGAATAATACTTGGGCACAATGCAAATACGTAATTATAAAAAAACGGTGGTGTGTTCCTTTAACAGGGTCGCACAGGGTAGCTAGTTAATAGGGGAAAACAAATAAGTGATGTTAACATTTATCTAAAGACACTATGTTTTCTTGACTTAAACTGTCTTGCATTAAGCTCAACTCTCGGTTTAATATAAATATTTTTGCTTCATGTTCCCTGACAGTTGGAATGTGTGTAGGAGGCAGATGTTAATAGGAGATTTGGCCGAAGTCCTGCGGCTCTTTCTCAACCATCATACCATCAATACTCAGTTGCATGTGGGAGCCCTCCTCCCTCTCCCTCTCATTCCCTCCCGCTCCACCATTCCCTGGCCCCAATCAGTCATTACCAGCTTCAGGATGAACTGCATACTTTTAATATGGCGCATGCTTCGTATGTGGAGCATACTATAGAGTGCCGTGTCTGAAAGGAGAAACATTTTTTACCTGATGCTCTTTTGTAACGCTTTTAATGCAGTACAATTCTGCTCAGCTCTTAGGGCCTGTTTACACATATCTACTGTAGATATACTTCTAAACAGACATTTTTTTTAATTGTGTTTACACATATCCAGTGGAATGAAAAATTCAGCACTCTGAAAAATCTCCACTTTGGAGACCATTTTAAAAATATCTAGATTCCTGTGAACAAGCCCTTAAAGGCTCTTGAAATTCGGTTCTTCGACCTTCATCAACAACGTGTTAACATCCATGGCCATAACTGAATTCATTCAGTGGAATTTGGGAGCTGGGCCCTGCTCTTAAGTTTATTTAAACAAACACTTCTCTTTAGTAGCAGCTGTTTGCAGGTCCTGTAAAAAATGTGTTGTAATAATAATACTAGGCTAATTACTCTTTTAGAAGAAACCTGTCTGGTATAGCCTATGCAAATTGCTTAGAGCTTGTTTAGCTACTTGGCTTTATGAAGGTCAGCTGTACAGTAACTAACAAAATAATGAAATATAGGCCTATACGGTATTCAACCCAGAGCCGTATTGGGTAACCTGACTCTAGCCATCTGAATTTCGTTCCACCTCCATACTTTCATCTGGGATTGCTCCATTGGAGATGTATTTAAAATTCTTTAAACCATCATATTTATTGATGTGCTACTTTTAACCACTCACATTGAAACTAGACCGTGACGCTGATGAGAGCCTTGCTTCTCTGCACATTTCTGTCACATCTGTCACATTTAATCAAAACCCGCTAGGCGATCCTGTTTGGCTCAACCATTTTTTGCGACCTTGAAATCGTTCTCTATGGGTGTGAGTCCAGATGGATGTTTGGAGCTCAATGGAATGCCATGTGGAGCTTGGTGCAGCTACATTCAGATGGCAAGAGTCAGGTTAAACATTGGGCCCCAATACCAGATTATCAAGGCGAGCCCCGTATATACGTAATGTGTAATGGCACAATTGTTAAACCCTCTTTCTTCGCCCTGGAGTGAAAGCTTGCTTCTCATTGGTGCCTGAAATTCTGGGGCAGGAAATGCAGTGAATAGGCTGCTTGGCCATACTGACTTGATTGCGAAATGTTGCGCAGCGTCATAGGAAGTATGGGCGCGCCCAGGCTAAACCTCCTGTGTAGTGGCCTTTTTAGTTGGATAGCTTCAAGGGTCCACCATGGACTAGGAGAGTGAGACTCTGTTTCGGTCATATAGGGCCCAGTTATCACAGAAAAACACTGTTAATATGTGCAGACAGGTAGTCGGCACCCCAGCACATATACAGTAGCTTCCAGTAAGTTTTTTATTATTTTGTTTTGAGCTACTGGCTCTTCACATTGCAAAATAATAAAAAAAAACTCACTGAGAGCTATACATGTATGTGCTGGAGCACGGACTACCTTTCTTGATACTTGCTGTACATACAGTATGATACCCTGCAGCCAGTCAAGTGTTGTAATGGATGTGCGTGGTTGTACACTTTTTTACGTTAAGAATGGGACATCTGAAAGCAGGAAGCTATAGCAAATGATGACATTGTTCGCTATAAAGAAGGGCCCGGGCCCTGAATTGCTTCTGTGTCTGCTTACCAATAGCTACAGGTAGACCACTGATTCAACCGCTTACCATTAAAAATTTAAATATATATCAAGCCATTAAAGACATTTTTGTTTTGCGAGATGTGCGCGACCCGACTTATTGACATTGAATAGCACGGTAAAGCCGCTAGGAAGGGATTGGCAGTGGCGAAATAGCCTTCATTTGCCCGGAATTAACAATTTAACCATCAAAGTGACTACGACGCTGATATATTAACCTAAAAATGTTGCATAGTGTAGCGTTAAATCTAAAAAAACTCATAATCAAGTCAGAGAATCTAGGTGTTCCTAATGTTATAGAAGTCACATATCTAGCATAGTGTGATCATGAAGGCTCATGTTTTGCACATTGGGTCATCTGAGTGATATGAATGGAATGTCATCACAAAATATAAGCAAACACTTTTACTTCCTCATAGAATGATGGCCCAGCATGGATAAGATAAACAAGTCTTATGCACACATGTGCTTACAGTAATACATACTATGTATTTGTTATATTTTCAGCATGCAAAATATCTGGCATCTTTCATTTTGTGACAGTTTCATTATATTTAATATTTATATTTTCACAATGTAAAATATACAGCAAAGCATATACTGTTCTGTATGCGCTTGTCTTGATTACATGGTATGGAATGATGCGAAGTATGTTGTACTTAGTTGTATTAGTGAGACTATAAGTGTCTCACATGACTGGTAATTGGTTGGTTGTTGAACATGTCATTTAACAGTGGTGATAGATAGCTGGAATGTCAATCACGTCATAGCCTAGCTGTTGTAGCAAACATCCATCAGCCAAACAGACACACTAAACACAAGCAGAGCATAAAAGGAATTGTGACATTTCTAAAAGCTACTGGAGTGCGATTGGTCCCATATCAGCCAGGGAAACAGAGTGTCATTTGTAGAAATGGACTTGAACTTTTAGTGAAAGAGACGGCGATTGTGGCTTTGCTTAGAGCGTGATTTCCTCATGGTATTTTTCTCCGTCCTGGGGATCTACTGAGCATGTGCCAGTGCTCCAGCTCCTTGCCCATAGCCAAAGCCTTTGGGCCCAAAGTTCTTGGCATAGCATCCTGAATGACGTACAAAAATAAAACACCTGTTGTGCATGGCAAAATACTCTGGCAAATATCAAATATCAAATGATTATGAATATTCAATTGAGAATAATTTGAAACAGATGTGTGGTGGTGGATAGTACCTTTGCAATAGATTTCCCCATCTTTGTCAGCAAGAGTTGTGGATTCCAGACCTTTGCCACACTTTGCACAGCGGAAACAGCTCTTGTGCCAGGACTGTTTGAGGGATAGAATATCAAAGTTAGAGTGGCTATCGCAACCACAATGTGCTCATTGTCTACGGATGGACCTGCTTAGCGCAAATGCTCATGTTTGCTTTAAATTAAAGGAGAAGTTCAGTGTGAATCAATCCATAGCCCTGTTGGTAGAGGTCACTGAATGCTGTCTGTAGCAAAAAGAACGAAAAAAACTGATGCAACATAGGCAGAGTTATAAACCAATAACTATTGTTAAGTGAATGGGGCATAGCGAAATGAAACTGGAAGTAAGACACTATGCCCCATTTACTTAGTGTTAGTTACCCGGTTCATTATTTGGCCTATGGTGAATCAACATTTCTAAAACTGGTAGTTCCGACTCTTGATTGTGATTGGTTGAATCGCGTTCCATGCCGTTGTAAAATCCAGGATTAATCACGGCTCCGACCGCATTTCGTTCCATATTGCTGCGACATAGCAAAGTGAACGGTGGTTGCGATTGTGCGTTGCTTGGCAACAGTTCAGCTAGACGAACTATATTTCTTGGTGGAGGAATTGTTGTCTATGAATAATTCGCTACATTTCTCATCGTTATGTCTTCTTTTCCGCTGCGCGTCGTGCCGAACGACCCACCTTAGCCGTGGTAAAATGAGCATTACTCATGGCCTCTCTGGGCTTATTGCTTACATTCAACATATAAACAGCATTCAGTGACCTTGAACAATAGGGTTTTGGATTGATTTACACCGAACTTCTCCTTTAAGCAAGGCAAGACACATTTATTTCTATAGCACATTTCGCACAGAATGTAACTCGATGTGCTTCACATACTGTATACATTACATGGAATAACAAACTTAGATGACCACTCAAACCACATGTGTTGGTCATAATCAAATCAGGCACACTAGAAACAAAAACATGGCACCAGGGACGCACCATGGACACTTACATTGCCAGCACCTATGACTTTCTCAGCTGCATAGACAGACTTGCCACACCGGGGACATTTATCTGAGCCTCCAAACTTCTGAGCGAATTTGGACGTATTTGGGTTGTTTGTGGGGCGATGTTCACTTTGCCTGTGAAAGCAGGAGACAAGGGCAATTATTGTTGTTGTTGTTGTCAAGCACATTTTTGTTGATGAGGACAAAAGGGGAAATGAATGACTTTGCGAAACCATTACAGTGTAGTGATGAAAATGTGTTTTGGACTGGAGAGAGAGAGAGCTCTTACTCTTCATGCTTGATCCCTAATGACTCTCCCTTGTCCATGCTTAGTGTTCCAGCTCCTCCTCCGTAGCCATAGCCTTTTGGCCCATACTTCTTGCTGTAGCAGGACTTGCAGTAGACTTCATTTTCATGCACAGCCACCGTTGTGCTGTCCAGATTCTTCCTACACACCACTAAGAGAAATGAATTCAGGTTGAGTCACTTTTGTGGAAATTGTATTAAAACCATACCATATTAAAACTCTCATGATGACAAATATGCCTTGAAAATGACAAGATAGCATCAATATATTCACATAACAGATACATTTTCAGAATGAAAGAAAGTTGCTAAAAAAACTAGAATATAAACTAGAATACAACTAGAATATCTAAAAATATCAACTAAAATATCAACTAGCATCATGAAAACCATCACTTGAGATGGCATTTGGTGCTGCTTCATACCTTGTTGATCAGCATAGTTAAGGACACTGAAGGAAGAGGGTGTGGTTTGGAGAATTCACAGAATGCCTGTCCACCACATTCCTCAGGGTAGAGTAGACTACCAACACTTCCTTATAAGGAGTCTGAACTTATCAGATCTAAGACGGCCTCTGATAAGGCCGACATTACATCAAAATATCAACAGAATCACATGTTGCCATTATTGTTACTTGCCAGGAATGATCAAACTTAGGTAGATAATCGTGAACCAGAATTTCTGAGATTTTTGGGAGGTAATTCCATGAAAATTCCTAATTTTTCCTTGTTTTTCCCTTCTTTTCCCTCTTCTGAAAGAGTTATTCAAGAGGGGATGGATACCGGCAATGGGGGATTTAGCTCTGTTACATTCTCTCTGGGAAGCCTGGAATGCACCAACCCCAGGCCCCCAGTCTGGAATGTCCTCCTAATCAAGCACTCAGACGGACACGTGCACACACTCACTGCAGCCCTAAACGCTTGTGTAATGTGAGTGTCTGACCACATGGTGGCATTATGAGCCTGTTGTCTAATTCTCTCTCTCTCTCTCTCTCTCACACACACACACACGCACGCACGCACGCACGCACGCACACACACACACACACACACACCACACAAGCTCTTCAAGAACTTTAAAAAGATGATGCTTTTGATTTGACACCCTTATGAGATTGTTATGTAAGAAGGGAGATTTTCTAAATGGCCACATGCTTTCAACTCACATGATGTACACACAAGTCAAAATATAACTCAGGGAGACATTACAGTATAGATGCTTCCCTTCTGATACAATGGTTCTTCTCTCTGAGGAACTGGAAGTGTGTGGAGGTTTGTTTAGTTAGTGGATATCTGTTTCATGTTCTGTGGTCTATAGCGTCAGGTGAACTTGACTCAGGCTTTCACCTTGCTTGACTAAATAACTATCAAATATTTGTCAAATGAGTTACGTTCCAAATTTAGTGCTACTTGACCATGCCAAGGGGAACACCTTCATTCTTGTCAGCTAAAGTGCGCCCTCACAGTTGACTGATCTGAAATGTATTCAGTGAATATTTGCCAACTTGTCATTAGATTGGGCTTCATCAACGTGTCTGGTCATAAGTGATTGGCTCGTGCTGGCGTACTTACTGCACAGGAAGCAGCTCCTGTGGAAGCTCCTCCCCTCGCACTGCACTTCCTCTGCAAAGTACACCGTCTTCTGACAGGCGCCACACTTGTTTCCTCCCCCAAGAGGCATTCTGCACAGAGAGATAAAAATGCGTGTAAAGTGTGTGTGTATGTGGTCAAGCATCTCTCCTTGGGCTGTGTTATGACACTGTGAATATGTGTTTATGTACATTTGTACAGTAAACAAGTTAGAATAACATCTTGCAAAATTGATGAGTTCCTTGCAGTTCCATTTTCTTTTAGTTCTATCAACTATTGACTCCCTTTGTATATAGTCTTGTCACATTTACAGTTAATGCCCACTCTAGGATTACATTCTAGTCATGGCCTGCCGGGATATTGCAACATTTAAGCATACTGTAGTTGTGTCACACCTGATGCTGCAGCATTAGCCCTCCTCGTGTGAGTGTGAGATGCAACTTTATTTGTAAAACTTACTGTATTTGTACTTACTTGTGAAACTGATTTATATACACACTGATTTATATACCCCATCTAGACTCGAGTGCTAAATTAGTTATATTAAATGATTTTAAAAGCATAAGCTTACTTTTAGTTGAAAGGTCTGAGTAGTAAAGTGTATTTACCTTATCATTCTTTTCATTAAAAACACATTGTGGACCATTATAGTTAATTGTTGTTCATTTTGTACTAATATGGTCAACAGTTTGTAAACCACTCACTCTTGCATCACACATCATTACTGTGGAATGTCTGGATTCTCTCCATCCCTGACATTGCTGTTGCTTTCTGTCAACAGGCTTCTGGGTATCTACCACAGTCATGGGCCAGCCTCCCTTTTTTGCTGTGGATTACTGCAAATACCAGTGAACTGGAGCACCCCGACTCGTGACTCATACTGGCTTGGTTTTTGGGTTGCATATTTCCTCGGCAGTGCAACACAAGTATGGAATATACTGTATAGAACTGTCCTACCCTCTCATTATCGACACACCCATCTTCTCTTGAATTTCACGATTAGCATGACGACTGAGAGTCATAAACTGATGCCAAGTGATGAACCAAGTGAACTGATGCCATAAACTGATTTCTTGAGAATTGACTCCTTTAAGAATTGACTCCTTTAACTTCATTTGATGTAGTAAAATCAAGTCTGAATGGGCACTTTCTGGGGGGACTCTCAGAGAGTAAAATGCTCCACTAGAGACGTCTGAATAGATTATAACTGTCTATGTTTGCTTTGAGGCTAGAGGGTGCATTCCTGCATGCTTTAGCCAAGGCCAGACTAAACATTCTTGTAGCTTTAAGATTTTACATGGTGTCCCATTCCATCATGCCATGGGTCTAAGATAGCAGCCATACTGTATTTAGAGGATGGAGTCTCCCTAGGAAGATCACTTCCCTGGTCATCTTTACTCAAACATAAGGCCTCACTTCTGAACAGCACATTGCATGTCCTCTATCCAACTTGTACATCTGTCCTCCGTCCAAGTACAAAACACCAAAACGTCAGGAAAGTACCATTTGTTTTGTGGGTAACATTCTTTTCCAAACACAGCACAGGGTACCACCCAGAATACCACAGAATGCCATTGTTTCACATCTCCACAAGTTTACAAGTGGTTACTCAGAACATTGTTTTCTGCTGGGTTGTACCAATATGCAAAAAAAGCCAAAATGAACAGAGAAACAGTTGAGTCTGTCACACTACCATCTGGCACAAATCTGTAGCTGTGAAATAGAACAGTACAGTACAGTGTGAAAAAGTGAGTGAGGACCGTTAAACCTCTCCTCCGCTCAACAAAGATGAAAGCAAGCTGGAAGTAAGGTAGTGTAAACAGGGAAGGCACATTCCGAAAGTGATACCTGTAGAATCTAAACATCTCTGTTTACCTGTAAATTGTCTCTTTTTCGCAGATGGAACAAACTTGTCAGAAACGGAAGCAGTGAAGAACTCCAGATGAGATTCCAGATGTTCGCTGGGAGGAGAACCGTAAGTTTGCTTCCTCGCAGAACAGTTTTGAGTTCTAAGCAAGTGGCTTGTGGCTACGTGAGAGATCTGAGACCAATGATGGGTGGAGCTCCCATGTGGAACTGAGTATGTGTGGAGGAGAGAGGAGTGTAAGTCCAAGTGGGTGAGAGAGAGAGAGAGAGAGAGAGAGAGAGAGAGAGAGAGAGAATGAGAGAGAGAGAGAGAAAGAGAGAGAGAGAGAGAAAGAGAGGGAGGGTGGATGGAGGAAGTCAGTCTGCCTGTTAGCTGCTATGGTGAAGCATAAAAGACACACTCCCTCAGGCCTGGGTCAACAGGGCCACGTGTGTTGCAACTGCCTGCTATTGGCTATTGCCACTCACACTACAGACAAATATGGACATTAGTTGAGGTTAACCTCCTGTTTTTGTCAGACTTGCAGTGTTTCCTCTATGAAGTCACCAGGATAAGTGAGAGGCGGGTCTATTAAAGATAGGCAGTTGCAACAACATTGCCGTGCTTTTTGTCCTGGGAGGAGAATGTTGTCATTTTTTTAATCAAAGGGACTAAGAATGAGTGATGGGTTTGTGATGGCCGATATTTAACGTGTTCTCTTCTGACCGAACACAGGTCGTAAACATTTTGGCAGAGGGGTCTGAAAGTGATTGCTGTGACCTTCAAATAGTCACGCCTGAAAGCCCTCAGAAAGGTCAAGCAAAGCTAGTCAGGCGTTTGATGCTGTCTGGATTGTCTTTGCTGATAGAGATAGAGAGCGAGAACAGAGTGACCCATGACTGAGCTATGGCCCATAACTCAGTCTGTCAGGAGGACATCTACTGACTCATGCTGTGAAGTTTGAACTGTTTGTAACTGAATGGTTAGTAGACTGCAGAGTCTCGTTCAGCTGGCATCGAGGTGCTACAGAAATCGTGCTACTCGAAGTCAAGCATTGGAGGAGTATCTGGAAACTCAGCTGATTTAGGACAGGATTAACATAGGGAGGCCAAAGATTGTCAGGCATCTGCTGGACAAAAGAAACCTCAGGTAGAAATCATATACTGTACAGTACGACAATTTCCACACAGTTTTCAGCTCTGGACTCGAAAAAATTCCCATACTCCTCTTCACTCCCTACCTCAGTTTCAATCCATTTGCCTTTTGAGGCACAATTTTGCATCATTAATCATGCAGTATGTGATATGAACAAGAAACTAGGCAAATACTGGTTGCATAGCTAGACCCAGATGTAAATTCATCTTCCATAGATGGACTTGCAAGGGCTGTTTTTGCTTTGCCTTGTTAGGCTACTAACAAGATCAGACAAGTTCCTGTTAGTAAGCTGTGTGTGTGCATGGTGTCCAGTAAAAGCAATGAGGAGATCTCAGATGTAGCCTACAGTCTTCTCTGTATGCACTCAGGATTGAAGCCCTTGCTGGGACTGGATCAATATTGTCCAGGTTGCCTAGGTGACGCGGTATCATATTGACAAACCAAAACCACATCCTTGGTGATATGAATAATGATATTTTGAAGTATTTTTATATATATATTTATATATTTTTTAATCATACTTCTTTTGCGCCCATTTATCTAATGCTTTTGCAAGATATAATAATAATTCTACAGCATACACTTCTTTATCCTCTTGACTGAGCTATTATGGTCCTGGACTGCTTCATTTTTATGCACAGCATAAATAGCCAGTTAATCAGTTAATACATACTGTACATAAACATGCGCAACAGACAAAACGCACTTTTTAAAATGGTCCATAACCCAGTAGCACCCACTCTGAGTGAATAGGAGTAGAGGAGGTGACATGTCAGGGCACATGTTCTCATGCTGCTTAAGGTGCTCAACTGAACTTCTCAGATCTTTATCAGGTTGCAGCTTTACTTGGAGATGTTGCAATATCAGATGCCAAACATTAAAAAACATGCAATGTATAAAATACAAATTAGTATTATGTTATATAGGCCTAATACTAAGTTATATGCTCATGCATGGGCAGAAAACATGCTCATTGTACCTTTCTATCAGATATGTAATGAGACTAGATTGTCATATCTTGCATGTATTGCTTCTGTGAACATGTAAATCCTTAAAGATTGTGGAGTTTTAAATTGCATTTGTTGTTGTTGTTATGAGAGTACAGCATCACGTGACCAAAGAAAAGTGGCTGCATTCCAGAATTCATGTGTATTTCACAATGTTTTCCAGGAAAAGGTTTCTGGACTACTGATATCTGACCAGTGATATAATTTGTGACTGCCATATTTGTAGCTCACAGCTGGTCAGTGTGGTGAAAGTGTGAAAACACCTTTGGCATTTGAAAAAGCACAGGCAGCTTCAATATCTTTGTATTCAATATAATTATCTATTATTATAGATAATCTATCTATACAAGCAGTGTGGTTAAAGGCATATGACATTTATAAAATGCAGGCCTGTTTTGCATTCAGCTAGTACAGCCCTGTCAGGATTTACTTGGTAGAAAGATTGTCTGCTGCAATTACCAGAGCAGCCACTGGATGGTGCTGTGTGCTGTGCAGTTCTAGTGCTCTGTGCAGTTCTAAACAGCAGGAAGGGTGAGCTGGAGAGCTAACAGTGTCAGAGGAGCTCATTTGTCAGAGTTGGCTGATTAGTATTGGGGGGCCCAGCTTGGCAGCTGTGACCCGCTTCTCTTCCCACTAACCTGCTGTGCGGACCAGAGCCCCTGTACGAGAGAGGCTTAGCGGGGGCCGAGCCGAGCCTGTGTGTTATGGTTATCTAACACGCGCTACATGATGCAACGACGCATGACCTCGCGGGCCCCTTTCCTGCATTTCCGCCAGCCCAGTCAAAGACAGGAACTCACAGCCATAAGGCTCTGACGCGCTCTCTCTCTCTCTCTCTCTCCCCCCCCCTTTCTTTCTCTTTCCTTCTCTCGTTTCTCGTGCCTTTTGTCTTTGTCGTTCTCTTTCCATCTCCTCCTCTCCTTATCGCTCCCTTCATCCTTTCCTCTCAGACTCTCTGCTCAAAGCGCACGAGTCCCAGTGGGCTCAGGGGCCTGTGCCTGACTCCAACAGATGGCAGTGTCTGAATCATCCGTGACAGGGATAGAGGAAGAGAAGGGGGCCCCCTCCCTCCAGAGGCCTCAGGGTGACACTGGCACAAGTGCCCCATTGTGGTTGGCGTCTGACGGGGCTTTCCTTACCGCCACAAGCAGTCATAGAGGAGTATGTGATTGTGTGTGAGTGTGTATGTGTGTGTGTGTGTGTGCGTGTGTATGTGTGTGGAGGGGTCAAAGATGCCAGGGGATGGGGGTGTCACAAGTTTTTTGGCGTAGACTGACTTCAAGCCCTCCCATCATCCATCATACACACACACACACACACACATGCACACACACGCACACTCACACACAATAATACTTCTTCCCCCTCATGACGAATAAACAGTTCATACACATTCACACGCAGACACACCACTTCAAGCGTAAAAACACATTGAACCACACACACCCCCACACGCAGACACACACGCACATATGCACACACACATGCACTACCCAAAACACTACACCCCACCCACAGTAGTAGTCTAGTCAGTCACCCTGTTGCATCCTGCTGATTCTTTCCCCAGGCCTTTGTGTGTAGCAGTCTGTTGAGCCCTCAGCAACAGATCCTCCCTGTCCCACTGACTGTGTGTGTGTGCCCCACAGCGACAGACAGACAAACACACAGACACAGACACACAGCCATCTCTGTGTGTGGAAAAACACACCAACGCTTAAAGAAGAAAGGAATTTTGGATAACAACAACCTCCATGAAGTGGGTGAGGAGCCAAGACCCCGTGAGTAAATTAAAATGAAAATTAATCTCTATTTTGCTATGGTACTGTAGGCCTTGGATTCTAGCCAAATGTAACCCTGATCAAATTGTTACAATTGTGCTTTTTGTTTTGTTTTTTTTTGTTATTATTGTTATTTTATTTTTTTGTGACCAAAGTACTGTGAGGATGGTAAGTGGAGTGTGCAGTCAATTTTAAAGATGGTCTTGGGTTGTTTACAGCTACGGCTTTTGTATGGGACTATTGGTTGATTAAGCTCTCTTTGTCTTAGCTTAACCATCCGTGCGGTCGTAAGCGTGATTTACATCAAGTGTAGTTGGGCTGGATTTACAGTGTAGACCATTAGTCAGTTAGAAGTTTTGCTTGTGGAGCTCGATTGCCTGGATTTCCCTCAAGTGCAAACCTTGAGGTAAATTAATTTAGCGGGCG
The DNA here is from genome assembly GCA_030264315.1 of Sardinella tawilis. Lineage (NCBI taxonomy): Eukaryota > Metazoa > Chordata > Actinopteri > Clupeiformes > Clupeidae > Sardinella > Sardinella tawilis. Next base: position 4,836 of record JASCQY010000294.1, on the reverse strand, counting down.
TAAATCTCTCCAGTCTGTTCAATACCGGCGCTGCTGCCAGGCGATCGCTCAAATCCTCTTCAGCCAAACAAAATTGCCAACGCCGCAGAGCTATAAAAAGACCCCCTTACTTTAGACTGTGGAGCATGGAGCGGAGACAGTATCAGTGACAGCAAACTGACATCTGAGACCAGCCTTCGAGAGAGCACTGCAGAGGGACCACTCCCTGCAATCTCTCCTGCCTCATCTCAGTCTCCTCTCTCTCTGCTCTCCCCTCCTAAGTGATGCGCTTCACCCTCTGTTCTCACAATGGCCGACTGAGGAGGATAGAACACATGGATTTGTGTACCGTTAAGATTCCATTGAGCTTTCACAGTACTGTGCTGTATGTACGCAGTATTGGACAGTATATAGAGATAGATAGATAGAGATACTTTATTAATCCTGAAGGAAATTTACACTTTATAGCCGAGTTACAGTTTACATTCATTAATATGAACTTTTATTTCTCAAGCCATGACATGAATACACTATCAATGCACAATATTATTAGTACCATTACTATATCATCGTATTTTGGGCAGTAAAATGCTATTTATCTCACCATTTAACGACAAATTGTGAGTGTTTAGGCAAATTATTCATTTCAGTTTTGGAAAAGCCGTAATGCAGTAAAATTGGAAAGGTAATTATGATTTCTGTAAGTTGTCATCAGTCATTGTCATGGTACCAGCTGCATCCCCTGATGTACTCGAATGCATGAATTCACCCTCAATTACACATGTCCTCCCTGGGACTTTTCCGCTGTGCCAACTTGTTTTGTGTGTCTGTGAAGCTTAACAATGAACCAATCAAACTACTCCCTTGGCTTTGGCTGCCAATGTTTTTTTTTTTTTTTTTAATCTCCAATTAACCAAGTACCTTCCTCTCTCTGCTGTACCATGCGGTCTGTCTGTTGAAGCTCCTTACACTGGCGTAATCGACATCTCTCAGATATGGCTACGAGTGAGCGCTTATTTTCAGTGTTTCTTGTATCTAGGAACACGGCTCAGCAGATCACCTGGGGAGGCCCTGTTTGAGACTCCCCAGTGGTTTCTCAGGTGCGCGTTGTGCTTTGCGCGTTGCTCATGAAAGAAGGGCTCTGGAGTTTGGCCAACACTAAGCACTCCTAAAAGCACATCTTTGAAGAGTGCCATAAAGTGGGTCACAAACGCTTGTGCCTCTGCCTCAGTCTGGAGGTGTGCCATGGCACTATATCTCTCTGATTTAGGTGCACGGCCTGTTCAGTCTGTTCAGGCTCGGTAAGAGAAGCCCAGCAGATGGTCAGAGCTTGTTTTTCACCCGCATCAGCTGCTACTGCTCTTATTCTTCTTGTATTGTTCTCCTGAGTATGGTAGTCTGTGTGTGTATTTTTAGGGATTAATAATCTGTAATGTTACTGTAATCTGAAAAGTGTGACACCACACTATTGTGTCTCTTTGTCTGTCACACTGTCAGTTTGCATTCTTTGGAATTTTCCCAATTTCTGGCATTATAATTGTGTGAGTGAGCAACACATTAGTCAGAGAGAGTGACTAACCCTCTCAAAGCAGCTGTAGTAGAGGACGAGTGATGGACTCTTTTTAATAACCTCTTAGGTCAAGTTGTCATTTCAAGGATGTACAGCTGGTTGATGGTGTCATTGAAAGCAGTGTGAGCGCATGCTTCCCCATAACATACTACTTGTAAAACATACATTTTCAAGATCATTATACATCAAACAATGAATATGTATAATATACCCTCATGCCTATGAATATTCATGAACCTAATCATCCTTGACCTCAATCCTATATTTGATAGCATTTTTAATGTACTCGCTGAACAATCCTTTTGCCCATTTATTATTCAAGATAATGCTGATATAATTCATCCAAATGATGTCTGGGTCAATTAGAACACAAGTAAACACCAATCCTTGTCCTGAATCTCTGATCATTCTATTGTCTTCTTTATCGTGTCCTGTTTCATCTGTACTAGTCTCTCACACCTCGCTTGATTAGAAAGGAGTGCCCCCCCCCTCCTTGTGAGGCTATGAGGAATGACTCACTACAGCATATTGCAGGGGAAGGACACTTTTTGATGCGATTACTGTAATGGATTTCAGTGCTTTTGGTTAGTAACATTCAGGCCAGCCATTTGGGGATTGTCTATGTCTGGTAGCCGACTGTATCACTCAGCATGTAAAAAAAAGTGTGAATGAATTGATTACCTAAATTTTAACCACTCATTTCATCATACAGATTAGCCAAATATTCCGAATAGTCAAATGGATGGAATTGGTTGCTGTTACCATTTTAAATGGCTAATTTTGAAGTAAAATGCTATTTGCCAGATGTTGACACGAGAACATGTTCTGCATAATAAAAGTGATATTTTAGGTATTCTACCTGAGTGCTTTCATTTATGGCATAATAAACAACAAGAGAGAATGGCCACTGGCCGGCCTCATCCATTAAGTGCCATAAATGGGACCCTAAAGGAAACACTATCGCATATTAGATCAATTTGGCTCTTTGATTGTGTTCAGTGCTCCGATCCACACATCCTGCTTGTGATTAAACTATTGGGCCTATTAGATAGGCTACGTCTTATTAAAGCATAAATCATCCTTAATGAGACAAATGAATATGTGGCAAAATTGATAGCTATCCAGCCTTGTAGGAATAATGAATGAATTTTATTCAGAAAAAAAGTCCCCCCTTAGGCAGTGGGCAGTGAACCGTGACTATGAATTGGATTTGAAGGACTACAAGAGATGATGAGAGATAGTGTCTGGTGTATTGGCACCAACACAAGAAAAACAAAAGCCAACACAATTTTAAATACGGTACAAAAATCCTCATATGCTGTTAGACATCCCTCAGCCAGATGGCTCCCGTGTGAAAATCTTGGAGCAGGCAAACAGTGTTGTTTGCTCAGCTCTGTAAACCACTGTCAATACCTAGACCTTGAAGCTGTCAAGACGTGGCCAATCTGAGGGATACTGTGGGAGATAGCATCTCGCTCTCAGTCAGAGACTAACTGACAGGTCAGGTGAATGAAATACTAGGCATGAATGATAATGGAATGCTTGCCAGTAGTCATCTATAATGACTTACTTGTAGTGTCAATTCTGATCTATTTTTTTCTGTTAATGTTTAAAGATTTCATTGCCCACTGTGGGTAGCCTACTGTATCTCATTTGAATCTCTTAGTGGTTAGTATGGCCGAAATAATGATTATAAAGAATTAAATTGTCACTTTAGTTTTGTTGATGAAGTTTTGTGTTTCATTTTTTGCTATCAAATCAATTTGATTGACACCACAGTTTCAGTCGATAGCTGCAGATAGAGGTGACTGTTGAGGACTAAGAGGCCCTTGCTAAAATGGCAATGAAACATTTGCGTCAGACTACTCTGTAGCAGCTGGTTCTTTCGGCTAGCCTTTGTGAGTCTCCATTAGCATCGTAGCTCTCGCCTCTTCACCTTTTAAAAACGCGCCCCATTAGATCAAGCGGCTGCCTGCCGAGCCGACTGGGTGGGTGGCACAAAGAGAGGGGGCTGTGCTGTGCCCAGCTGGCAGAGGACTAGGCTACAGTACGTCTCTGTCTGTTCCCCCTCATTACTGCGGGACCTTAATTAGCGCCTCCTCAGTCCCGCATCCCCGCCTATGAAAAGAGACGGGGTCCGCTGCACCCTTCACTGCAGCTGCGCCTCTATAAAGCTCTTCTGCAGGCTCCATTAAAACAAGCCACTGGTGTCTGTGACAGCTAGTTATCATGCCCGGCCCTTTCCCAGATGTTGCCAAGCTGCTAACATCCACAGGCTTAAAAGGAGCGAAATGAATGTGCTTTTCGGGCGCTAGAGCAGATGCATTGCTCAATTGATTTTAGCTTTAGCCTATTTAAACTTTAGCCACTCCACGTTTGGTGTTGACAGGAGAGTTAACATGAATCGTTCCTTTAAATAGCAGTCCTGCTAGCATGCTAATTTGATAACCTATGGGACCATAAATTCCAGCTAAGGGTGGCTGAGCAAATGAGACAATATGTTCTTCGTTTTGGATGAGGATGCCGGGTGTTACAGCCCATTAGCATCTCAATTCTGACATGAAATATGCTGATGCTAGCCGAACTGTTGCAGAATGTATATAAACATGTTCCACACACTTCACAGCTGTGCGGATTTATAAGTCCCAAGTCTGTGGTGGTCTTTTTTTTAACATCCACACATTTTTCTTGAATGGCTCCCAAATGGTTTTAGCTGTGAACTCTTGCACACTCTTGCGCACTCTTGACTGAACACAGCACTACAGTCAATTGTCAGCTTGCAGGAGAGAAAAGTTTGCTGTAGTATATAAGGGAAAATATCGGTCTAAGCACGATAACTCACATCTCTTTAACAGTGACTAAGTCAGGGTAATAAACAGGCAATCAGATGATGTTTTACTGGAAACATGTGTATAGTCCAAACAACAAAGTTCTTAACTTATCTTAGATGCATACACCAAACACACTCTGTGTTTATGAAAGCACAAATGCACACCTGTCTGCTAAGCTTATTAACATGTCTTCCATATTAGACACAGTAAATAAATTTGTAGACAAAATTCTTTGTATTTGATAGTTTCGCTGTGCACCCATCATTTTCCCCCCCATATGTTGTTGTCCATTGCTGTCTCTTTCACACACAGACACACACACACACACACATGCACACACACACAAATGCGCACACACACGCACACATACACACACACATGCACACACACACACACACACACACACACACACACACAGACACACACACACACACACACACACACACACACACACAC
>JASCQY010000293.1:18105933-18120802 GCA_030264315.1 Sardinella tawilis | reverse complement strand
ACTGTCAATTGTCATCAACTATGACCATCTTGCATTTTCATGCACTCGTAATTCCCTGGAATTACATTCTCTAGTTGGTTTTGACGTTGCAACATTGCAGTAACTGCAATAATATTTAGAGTGATTTCCGTTTGTTTTGGTTAAAATGTAGCTGTAACAACTTGACTCAAAATAAGATTAATGCTGCTTTTTAAAAAGTAAAAGGCATCTTTTTTATCTTGCTTTTGAAAGATGTCTAAACATGTTTTGTTAGATGCTGAAGTGTTAACAACACTTTGCACACATGCTGTACACACACACACACACACACACACACACACACACATGCACACCACACTCACTGTTTACTCTGCTGAAAATAAACAAACAAAAGGAAAAAAAAAAACACAACTGAGCTCATGAAGCGAGCTACTTTTCAATGTGGTGGTGCGTGTGTCACCTTCAAAACCGTTTATTTTAACACCTTTCAAACAACCACACAGTCTGCCAAGAACCTGCTCACACACGCACACACACACATACACATTTGACCTGGCACCGCATGGGGTGTGTTTGCATTCACATTTCACTCCACGTTACACAAGGTTTATCGGTCATTATATATTGGATGCAACTGAACTTTGCCATGAACATTTTTTCTGTGTATGTGTGTGTGTGTGTGTGGGGGGGGGGGGGGGGGTAAAATTTAAGTGTTTTGTTTGTATTTCAGTGTGTGTGTTTGCTTGCAAGTGAGTGAGTGTTTGCGCATGTGTTTCTGTGTGTGAGTTTTTTGACTGTGAAGTGCATCTTTTTTTTTGCATTCAGAGCCATCATTGTTTAAAATGTGATTCACATTTAAACATTTAATTTACATAATGAAAAGACAAGTCTTTGCCATACATACCTGAGACAACATAACCTAAGACTGTTTTATCAATTTTCATATGCTGATTTGTTTAGCCTGTGTCATGTCCTTCTACAATAGGGTACATGTATATTGCTTTGTACCAGGACGCTGTTCTTGTCTATCTTTGTGAATATGTGTGGTCGTGTAAATGTGAGCCCTTTGACTGAAGAGCTCTCTGACTGAGTTGACTTCCTTTGGTCGGTCTGCTCTTCAGACTCGAAAGGTCTTTCGAACCCGGCCGAGGTTGAGGTGCTGAGAGAGCGGGTCTACGCATCGTTGGAGTCCTACTGCAAGCAAAGATACCCTGAGCAGCCTGGCAGGTGCGTCACGTAGCAACCGGAGTTAGAAGGAGCCACAGGACAGACTTTCACTCCTAAACGCAAAAAAAAAGCGAATTAAAAATCTTTAAAAAATACTAGACAACGGATAGTTCCAGTTTGCTAAAAAATCTCTAATATTCATGAACTTAACTGACTATTATAAGTTAACCTCCATTATGTTTAAGGTGTTAAATAATGCACTACCAATTCCTCCAAGTGATTCCTGCTTTGTTTCGTTTTGTTTTTATGGCAACACCATGATGTACTCTGGGAATAAATAAACAGTGTCCCCTATGTTATTAGTTGTGTGTGTGTGTATGCCACTGTAATGTATTGCATATGTGTATCTGTGTGTGTGTGTGTGTCCAGGTTTGCGAAGCTCCTGTTGCGTCTGCCAGCGCTCCGCTCAATCGGCCTCAAGTGTCTTGAGCACCTGTTCTTCTTCAAGCTCATCGGGGACACGCCCATCGACACCTTCCTCATGGAGATGCTGGAAACGCCACACCAGATGACGTAATGGAGCCTTGGCTCCCTGTCTGTTTCTCTCTCACATTCAGACACACACACACACACACACACAGACACTGTGCTTGCCGGCACATGGGAAGGAATTTCACTGCTCCACTACAAGACAACTATTGTGCCATCTTCAAAGAAAAACATTGTGCTCTTTCTCTCACTCTCTCTTCCTCTATTTCTCTCTCTCTTCCTTGCTCATTATGTCATTTCCTGTCTCTCTCTCTCTGTCTTTCCCTCTTATTCTGTCATTTCCTGTCTATCTCTCTCACTGTCTTTCTTTTTCTGTCTGGTTCTGCCTGCACTACAAGAGTCTGAGTATGTAGGCCTGAGAACTGGTCTTGCTGGAGTTTTTCCATGGGTACACAAGAGACCAGAATGATGGATTGACAGTCACAAGACCCTAACCTGACAACACAAACACACACACGTTCCCTCCCTCATTGCTGTCAGGCCAGAGAGGAGACAGGGGGACGTGACTCATGCAGAAAGCTAATAAACTGCAGACACAGAGTCTCTCATCTTCATCGGCTTCATCGCACCTCCACAGTATGACTGGTTTGAGATCAGTGTGTCTACGCCTCTTCTTTTGGGTTCTACCTCTCACCACTGCAGTGTACGCTGCACTCAGAGCAGCTGTGTCAGAATCAAGGACTTCACATCTGAACAGGATTTACTCCCATCACACTCACCGTCTCTCTCTCTCTCTCTCTCTCTCTCTCTCTCCCTCTCTCCTGTGCATGGGCCATAGGGATTATGATTCACATGATGAGAAGATTTCTCTTCTTCTCTACCTCAATCTACAACCCTTCTCCTCCTCCTCCTCCTCTTCACGGTGCTGTCTGTTTTTCTCTCTCTGCTCACATCAAACGGCATGTAAAAATTCCACCGAGTCAGAGCCGAACTGCATACGCCAGGACCCGCCGTTAATGGCATGCAGCCTGCCTTCAAAAGGCAGGCACAGACGCAGATGCCGGCGTATGTGTGTGTGTGTGTGTGTGTGTGTGTGAAAGTGTGTGTGTGTGGGTGTGTGTGTGTTCCTTTACCTCTGGGAAACAAGAAGGTGGCGGAGAGAAAACAATCCTTCCTCATTCTCGGCACTTATCTCTTTTGTCAAGTAGTGATGACACTAGCCAAAAGTCAACAAAAGGAGGCAGAGGCCGTGGCTGCATGTTTGCTTGTAGCCATGCAACTTAGCGTCTGCTAAGGTCAACGCAAGTCAGCCTGCCTTGGCCAGAAAATGATGAAAAGCAAGGGCGCCAATCATGTTTTTTTTATGATTAAGTAACAGCTTAGTAATGTTTTTAAACTCAAAATTTGTTGTTTTTGCTGTTGTTTGTTTTCTCAACTGTTCCATTGGTTTGTACCGAGCATTTCCAAAGATGGTGTCAGGTGAGCTGTGGGTTGGCTCTGAAGTCCTTTTAGCAGGTGGTAAAACAGTACACAAATACACACACACTGGAGTTGTGGACTTGCCTCAGGGACACTGTTGGCATATACAGAGAGCTTACATTGCCCCCTGGTGGACAGGAGACCACACATCACATTACAGATGGGAAACGGACCAGACTGAAGCCATCAGAAACAGTTGAACTGGCTGGACACATATGCGCTGTATGTGTGTGCAGTCCTTGAAATATACAACCATTCTCTGACCTCAGATTTATCATTCATGTCATATTTCTGTTGTTGGCTCATTGGGAGTAGTATTTTTGGACAACATGCTTAACAAATGTACTCAACAAGTACAAAGCAATAATTCATTTTCTTAAAAGATGTCTGATTTTGGTTTATAAAGTTATTTACAAACCAAGTATTGCATTCTGAGCCGTTCTCAGCCAAACAGTATTGCTCATAGGAAGTCCAGGTCTAGTCTTAGGATTACACAACAGTCTTTTGATAAAAATCAATCAATCAAACAAAAATACAAATAAACAACAATGGCAGAGATGAAGTCTCAGAGATGCCTTTTCACTGCCCAGTGGTCAGGGAACCAAGGCCAGCGGAGCCTGCTCCTTGTGGCAAGCTGTGATTGGCTATCTATTGAATATGTTCAACCAATCAACCTCTGACCCTCAGATGTGTGCATTACAGGTAACATGTAATGTAAACAGCGTCATCGTTTTTTTTTTTTTTTTTTTTTTTGATAAACCAAGTACCCAAAACATGTTCACACAGAAAGCTCCATCTTTGTATTATAATAATTACAAAAAAGGTGTTACTCTCTTATCTTTCGGTCTCATTGAACTTTTCTCTAAGTTGCCATGTGCAGGAAATTAGGGTTGGAAGGTTGTTGTTTTTTTCTCAAGTAGGCCTATTCCTGTTCATGTTTTCAACTTGATGTCATTTCAAATATTCCTCAGCAATTGTTTGTTTCCCAGACAACTAGAACAACTGAAACAATCAATGAAGAAGCATAAAATGCACAATGAGAATATTGGCTAATGACAAAAGAAAAATGCATAGGCTACTATGCTGTGTATACTGCACCATGATGACTTACATTTTGTGTTAAATGTTAAATTTTGTTAAAAACTGTGGAAAGCCTCAATAACGTATTTCACACCAGCTGAAGAGGTGTCTCAGGCCTCTCACACACATACAAGCCTCCCTGATGATCCTGCATGCATGACAGTAATCACAGTGGGCAGAGTCAGTATGCTGGCCCTGTAGCTTTCTGGACTAGTCACGCAGGTTAATGGCACAGGGATTAACACACACACACACACACACACACACACACTGGTAACACAGGTGACGCAAGTTAACCAACGGCTAACAACACATGTATCAAACTGAAAACACTCAGCAAACACAACACACACACCCAAAAAAATCCCAGACACACACAAACCCACTTCCTCTTACTGAATCATTAAAGACAATGAAAAAGAAAGAATATATTTTTGTACAAATGTAATTTTATTCCACTTTTTCCTATGTAGTTATTTCCTTCATCCTATGGAATGTTGTACAATTTGTGTAAATGCTGATTCTGGAATGAAAGAAAATAAAGATTGGGAGGGAAATGCCATGACAACGTCCTGACGGATGATGTTCTCCACTGTCTAAGGTTCTGGAACTATGCCTAAAGAACGAAGAGAGGGTTCTTTTTTTGTATCTTGAATGAGTGGATTGTGTGTCACTCTAAACTATTGTTGTTCTGATGACGAATAAAAATTAAAATTTTGGATTTGTTCTTTTGCAACTTACATTTATATTTTAAAACTGATTGCACCATATCCAATGCAGGATATTTCCCCCATTTTGAATTGATTGATTTCATATTTACTTTTATTTTACATTTAAGAAGAAAATACATTGATATTAATTGACTGAGTACGAGGCTACCAGACTAGCTGTACGGAGGCTCTGTCTCACTGGGCTACAGGGAGAAGGGCTGTTCCCAAAATGGAATAATGCTACACACTGCATGACATGAAGCCTGGGATACAGTATTACGTATAGTATAGAGAATCTGTGTGCACATTCGACTAAATTGAGCTCTCACAAGGCTTATTCATATATTTGGAAAATTACCAGTGTTCTTAAAGGAGAACCCTGGTATAAGTCCAATTCATTGCTCCATTGTTTGAAGTCATATAATAGAAATTATATACAACATACGAATAACAAATGGGCAGCTAATACTAACTGAATGGGGCACAGAAGCTCACTTTCAGTTTCATTTTCCTATGCCCCATTCGGTTAATATTAGCTGTTTGCTATTCAGTCTATATTGTATCAAATGTTCTGGTTCTTTTTCCTGCTGTCTTGAACATCTGGGCTATTGATTGATTTACACTTTTTAGATAATTATATATTTGCATTATGCCCCAAATGCACACCATTCCCTTCTCAGTGAGTTCAGAAGTTACACTGACATTATTGACGTAGGTTTAAGTAAATAAGACGATGTTTTAATTGGCACCATAGACTTCCATTACTACCTACACTGCCAAGAGGCATTGCAAAACATCATCACAAAAAGATCATGTTTCTTCATGTTTAACTAAGGGTTGACTACAAACAAGCCAATACAATTTTTAAAATATGGTGGTGTATTCCTTTAAAGGATTTCTCCTTTCATAGGCTACGCAAAAATGTATCAATGATAATCATAGTGTTCACACAAGTTGTGTGCTGTACAGCTAGTGGCCATACCATTTCAGAAATGACCAAAGATTCTGTCACATCATGGAGGCCATGGATGATGAGGCACAGGCTATAAACCTAGAGATTACATATCAGTGTTGGGCAATGATAACACTAAAGGCTACTTCTAAAATATTTCATTGCCTATTAGACCCCCCCCCCCCAGCCTCTTTACATTTACATTTGTCTTACCCATTTTAACTAACAAAAAAAAATCCACAGTTTACAACAGTTTTCAAAATTAGCGTAACAAGTGGTACCCAATTGAGTACTCAAATTTGGCCGATCAGTTGGCACCATTAAAGGTTAGGTCAGTAGGCCGAGGGTCAAATAGAGAGTCAGGTAGGGTCATAGTGCACCCATTGGTGACTTTATGTTTTATCCCCCCTTTTTATGCTTATAATAGGTCATTTTTTCTAGCCTTACTCTTCTGCCTAGGACTACACTACATATTTGATGTATAAAACATACATGACAAAATTCCATCACTTTTACAGATTGTTAGGATTGTTTAGAAAAATTGCTTTTCGACTTTTTTAGGTGTTTCAAGATGAAGGCCTATGTAGTGTAGGCCCTACTGTATGTAGGCTATACATGCATGTAACGTAGCCTATTTATTTAGTGTAGAAAGGATATCTGCACAAAGAAGTGTGCTTAAACAAAGACAATGTAAGAAGCTGAACAACTAAAATAGTTATACCTTTTTGGAGCCCATTATTTCTCCTGCACTTAAAAAACTCTAAGCAGCTACATCCCTGATGTCACGGCTTCGTGAGCTACCCTCCGAGCCCACAAAGCTGTTTACCTAGCAGGTGAATTGCATTTTGGGACATGTAGTCTTCCTAGTTTTAAACCAGCCCACCCACGGCCGTTCACCGATTAGCACAACGGAGCTGCTCAGAGCTAAAATGATCTTGTAGCACTTGTGTCTTCACAGCTGTCACCCAGATAATGTCCTTCTTGTATATAGCACAGTTTCCCTTAAGTTACAGTTGAGTGCAGGAATGAATGGTGGAGACAAGAGAGAATTCCAAAAATGTAGAGCTGGGGTATGGGCACGCGAACCAATTATTTGCACAACAATGACCATGATACCGTGCGACATCTGCGCATGGGCATGGGACTATTCAACTACAGTCGATCCAACCATCTATTATGCTTCTTCGCTGCAATAAAAGCTACCTGAAAGACTGCAAGCAAAACGCTACCGGAACCACTTCGGGGGAAAGTAATAAAGTAAAACGCATATATTTCTGATTCGTGCTTTTGGTTTCTATTTGAGGTATTCCATCTTTGAGTGGTTAGACGTACACTTAGCTAACACAGCAACCTGCTCTAAGAAGATAGCCGCTCACAGAGTCGGTCTGATGCTCGGTGCTTTGCTACAATGTAACAAAGCGTACTTTCATCCCCTACTTGTAAATGTGCAGTGTGTAAACGAAGCAGAAAGGTTCACATAGTCATTGTATCGTTAAGCTGTGGTCGCCGTGTATTCTACAATCATGGATTTCAAATTAGCCCGCTAAGTAGCTAGCTGGTCGGCATGCACACAATGGCTCTCGTTTGAGAGCAAACGATATGGAGTGGCTCGCTTGCTCCTAGACAGCGTTATCTAGTTAGCTAACAGTAGCGACTATTGCTAGCTAGCTAACTAGCTTATGAGATCGACTGCATTCCATACTGGAGGTCCTATCTGTTCTCTGCCCGCCATCTTTTAAAGAAGTAAATTCCGAATGAAGTAGCCGTGTGGCTGTTTGTTGGATTTTTATTGCAATATTTTATGTGATCTGTTCTCCTGGACTACATAGCTTCTCGTGTTGGTATCTGTTCGGCTAACGTTACATCCAAACGAGTTGGTGTAATTCTGAACAAGTCGTCAGCGACGTTTTACGTTCACGTGGCTAGACGTAGCGTAAAACTTGAGTTGTGCTAAATAGTCAGGTTCTCCAAAAACCATGAAAATGTTATTTTAATCTAAGACACAGTTAACTTTAACGGGGTTATCGGCAACGTCTCTGAAGTTAGGTCCTGCAAGCTGTTGCATGTTTACACCCTGGGATGTGAACAAGTCAGTTTGTTCCGCACTCAGGAAGGAGGGTTGGCTACTGAAGACCAATGTGTCGTTTAATTAGTTAATTTTCAGAACTTCCGTAAAGTCATGTGTGACACTTGAGCCTATACATTGGTTGCAAAGTAATATGCATAGTATCATTTTAATTTGGCGCAAAGATTAAAATGAATTACATAAATGAGCAATCAGAGGTGTGTATTGAACATGTCCTTGTTGTTAAATTGTCATTTAAATGTGGAGTGGTTTGCTCTGTTGTCTCAACTAAATTGAGTTACCTTGGTGTGTGTGTGTGTGTGTGTGTGTGTGTGTGTGTGTGTGGTAGGTAGAGGGCGGATACCTGTCTCTGAGATGGGATGTGTGCATACTGAGGACCCTAAGGAGCAGACAGCAATACGACACGTCAGTCACTGATAACTGACCAAGAATCTCCAGACGTTGCTCCAGCTCCCCCTCTCCCCCTCAGGACCGTCCCGCCCGCCCATCCTGTCTCCCGGCCAACATGTCGGGCGAGGCCCCCGCTGCCCAGACGCCTCCCCCGATAACCAACCCCCCGCCCCCCGAGGTGGTCAACACCACCAAGCCTGGACGCAAGACCAACCAGCTGCAGTACATGCAGAATGTGGTCGTCAAGACGCTGTGGAGACACCAGTTTGCCTGGCCCTTCTACACACCTGTAGATGCAGTCAAACTCAACCTGCCTGTGAGTAGCGATGAAACAGTGGGTGATTCCCAAAGCCCTTATCCCTTAGCCATGAAACCTCAAACGCCAAACTGGCCTGGGTACCCCTCATGATTGACTGATTTATATCCGTTAAATCTGAGAGGGTACAGGGTTCAGACCCTTGGAAATTTTGCCATATATGCATTGCTGAATACATGCAAATGTCATCTAGTGGATTTACACAGCACACACCTGCTCTGATGTTCCCTGTATTCGTCCCCTCTTGTCCTTCAACACAGGACTACCACAAGGTCATCAGAAACCCAATGGACATGGGGACGATTAAGAAACGACTAGAGAACAATTTCTACTGGACGGCGGGAGAGTGCATGCAAGACTTCAACACTATGTTTACCAACTGTTACATATACAATAAGGTAGGGAACATTTCATGGTTGAATCTCCATTCAACACTAGTCAGGGTGCATCAGTAGCCCTAAGCAAGTTTCCCTCCAGGCACCTTCACATGTTGTATGTGCATTAAAGCGATTATTATCCGGAGTGAATTAACATGTAGCCCAGTTGTTTCATGTTGTTAAGTGCTGTCGATAGGTATGAGAGTGACAGGTGTTCATGCACGGTAGACCAAATAGCGAAACCACGGCCAACATGAACTGATGAGGGCATGTCAGTTTCGTTTCCATATGCCCCTATCTGTTAACGTTAGCGGGCAGCTCGCTAATTCAGTCTACATTGTACCTATTGCTGTCGTTCTCATGGCTACCGACAGCATTCGGCAGCCTCAGACAACAAGGCTGATTCACTCCGGATAATCTCTTAAATGATAATTCAGCTAAAGAAAATGTACATCTCCGCATGTTTGCATCACCTATGTTATGTGAATTAAAAATGGACATCCGCTGCAATCAAGTAAAGAGCTTTGACCATCTGTGGAATCCAGTACGTAAGGCCAGCGGGGTTACTGTCATTAAAACTGACTGGAAGGAACGCAACTAATGCATATTTATTAAGCAGACAAACAGTTTCCATCAACTTCTATCACAATGTCCAATTTGAATCGAGAATTGGCATTAGATGTTTGAGTGCGAATTTCAGGTGTTTGCAAGAGAAGATTTTCATTGCCAACTAGCTACAAACTACAATGCACTTTAATAATTTGTGTGGAAACCCACATTCTGACACCTGTGAATTGCTTCAAAAGTCAGTACTGTGCTTGTTATAGGCTTCTGATGGAAAATCTATCCCTTCAAGTGAGTTGGATTGAGCTCAGATTTAGCCCCCTGTCTGCCTGCCTGTCTCCCAGCCTACAGATGACATTGTGCTGATGGCCCAGGCCCTGGAGAAGATCTTCCTGCAGAAGGTGGCATCCATGCCCCAGGAGGAGGTGGAACTGCTGCCCCCGCCCCCCAAAGGCAAGAGCCGCAAGCCCGGGGCCGCACCCAACGCGGGTGAGCCCAACGCAGGTGAGCGTTCATTTCACACCCGGCGACCAGCAGCTATGCCCAGGGAGTTTAAACACCCGTGCCTAGCATGCAAGTGAGACACAGGGTCCTGATAAATCCCACAGGATCCTTTTAAACCCTGCACCTGCAGAAATGTAACTGGCCTGAATGAGTTTCACATTCAGATAGTTCAGGTCAGTTTAATTAGCTCGGGATTCAGGGTACATTGAGATTTAGCTTAGTGTCAGCCCTCTACTGAAAGTGTCCTTCAGCTCAACCAGCATGAATAGACTCCACGGTCCTCCTCTGTCCTTAAGACAGCTGCAAGTTTGTGTTGGTTAATTAGCACGTAGGTGTCTCTTGACCCCGCTGAACTTTGCCCTTGCAGAGAACCCAGCAGTGGGCGCGTCCTCCGGGTCCCCCTCGTCATCCTCATCGCCGTCGCAGACGTCTCAGACGCCAGTCATCGCTGCCACACCCGTAGCAACCATCACCTCCAACATCCAGGCCACGCCCCCGGCGACCTCCGTGATGCCCATCGTCCCCTCAGCGCAGCCTGTCGTCAAGGTGAGTCCCGAGGCCGGGCCAATCAGAGATGGACGAAAAGAGGTCATGTGAACAAGTAATTCTGTCAGGATTTAGTAATTCTGAAGCGTTTTTATGTGATCAAACAGGACTATTTTGCTCCTACCACCATATCGTCTGCAGTAGAAATGCTTATGTGTGTGTGTGGGGGGTGTTTCAGCAAAAGAAAGGCGTCAAGCGGAAAGCGGACACCACCACGCCCACCACCTGTGCCATCACAGCCAGCCGCAGTGAGTCGCCCACGGGCGCGGTCACGCCACCCGACGCCAAGCTGGGTAAAGCGGCCATGTCGCGGCGCGAGAGCACGGGCCGACCCATCAAGCCGCCACGGAAGGATCTGGAAGACGGCGACGTGCTCCAGCACGCCAGCAAACGCAGCAAGCTGACCGAGCAGCTCAAGCACTGCGACGGAATTCTGCGGGAGATGCTGTCCAAGAAGCACGCCGCCTACGCCTGGCCCTTCTACAAGCCCGTGGACGCCGAGGCGCTCGAGCTGCACGACTACCATGACATCATCAAGCAACCCATGGACCTCAGCACTGTCAAAGTACACACACACCTCGCTTGCTCTCTCTCGCACTCACACTGACTCACTCAGCACTGCATAAAACATGTTAATTGCAGAAATTACTTAATCAAAGCCACAACATAAATCTCTACCAGACAGTCAGAGAGCTGCCAAAAACGAGTGGACGTTTTTCATTGCACTATATAACTGTGTATGACTGTGCAGCAGTACAGTAAAAGGGAACGCCACCACGTCTCAACCTTCATTCCCGTGGTAGCGGTGGTCGAGTACTATCAGCTGCCAAAAAATGAGCCAAAACGGTGCTACCTGAGTGGAATAATAGCGTGGCAAAATAGCGTAGCAATGAGGGTTCGAAGCTTGCCCAAATCATTAGCTATTTCGCTGCCTCGCTAAAACCGCTATAATTCCGTATCACTGTTTCGGTTCATTTTTTGGCAGCTGACGGTACTTGACAGTACTCATAGTTGCCATGGAATTTAAGGGGGCCTTTGGCAAGGAATAATCTACAAGATATTGATTCCTGTGTTTATTGTTTTATTGTGCTTGTGGTTGTTTGGCATATGGAGTGGTAGTGATGGTGGGAGAAAAAAACGTATATAAGAACACAAATTTTACACAACCTGTGGCAAAGTTTTGTCATTTAGTCTTTGAAAATGAGAGGGAATCCCATATAGGCACGTTTTTGCAGCCTGATCAAACTGCTACTTTAGAGCTAATCTGTGCTGAGCATGTCCTGGTGGTACTTAGTATAGGACTAAATCTGTCTTGTGTCTTGTTTTTGCCTTGTCTAGAAAAAGATGGATGGTCGTGAGTATCAAGATGCCCAAAGCTTTGCTGCAGATATACGATTAATGTTCTCAAACTGCTACAAGTACAACCCCCCAGACCATGAAGTGGTAGCAATGGCCAGGAAACTTCAGGTACAAACTTCGTCAAGATTCAGATTGTTTTTGGCTGAAATATGTATGTTTTTTTTGTTTGTTTGTTTTGTTACGGTAAGAAATTGTTTTTCTAACGAGGTCAAGGAAGCATTACGACTGATATAGATTTTTATTTTTGTTAATTACTACAGTTTTAATAGATATGTTTATGTTTCAGTTTTTGTAGCCGTTTGAGACCATGTTTGTGTGCGTCTGTGTTTTCTTGTGTGTCTGTGTGTGTGGTTAGGATGTGTTTGAGATGCGTTTCGCCAAGATGCCAGACGAGCCGGTGGAGCCGACGTCTCCGAGCGGGCTATCGTCGGGTGCGGGCGTGGTCAGCAAGAGCACAGCGAGCAGCGAGAGCAGCGGTGACTCATCCAGCTCGGACTCGGACTCAGAGGAAGAGCGTGCCACACGCCTGGCCGAACTCCAGGAACAGGTGGGTGCCCAACAGGTGGGTCCCCCAGCCAGCCATGGACAACCAGCCAAGATCCAATCTCATAGTGGGGGGAGGGGAGGACGGATGGGCAAACATAACACCACTACCCCCCAAACACACACATACACGCTCACCTGTGCACTCACTCACTCACTCATTGATACATTCACACACACACATCATCACACAACCAGAAATCTGGCCCTCACATACACACGTACATATATTCATACATTAATACGCACTCGCACTGCCTGCAATCTGGCCTCCACACACATTCACATACTCCACGTACAGACTGACATAATCATACACATAGTAGTAATTTCCTGAACTATAAGCCGCACCATATAAAGTATATTCTGCAGTAGGATAGTATTTTAAGCAAAGAAACAAAACCACATATTATCTGTACCCATATATTATAAGTTTGTTAAATATTACTTCTAATAAACTAGAACTCGATCATGGTGTAATGAGAGAATAGACTGAGGAAAAGGCTTGCAATCCCATGTACAGCATAGCCCTTCCCCTCCCCATATGTTAACCAATCAGCTGAGGATATGTAGCATAGGCCCTCCTCCTCGCCCATATGTTAACCAATTAGCCGAGGATGTGTTGCATAGCCCTCCCCTTCCCCCATGTATAAACAACTCAGCTGAGGATATGTTACAAAAACAGTACATTCAGTGGTTAATAGTTGGGAAATTATGGCACACACTGACGCACAAAAAGGCCAAACACACACATCTCTGTTCTTTTTGATCGTCCAACACACACACACTCGAGCAAAAGTTAATCCCCTAGAGTCTGTGCGATTTGTGTTGGCATCTTGGTATATGGCTTGCATGCTGTGATTTTTTTTTTTCTTCCCTTTTTTTTTTTTAAGTTATTATTTTTTTTTTGTCTCTTAGCAGAGATCAATTTCCACTTTTAGCTTAACCTGTTGCTGTGACTTAGTGGAACAGTAGTTTTGCCATTTGATGCTGTAGTTGTTGCTGTCTGTTGGTTCTCTAACTTCACATATCTGATTTTTTGAGTATTTGCCTATCTTGTCCCCTGATTATACTCTGGCTTTTTTACCAGCAATTCACTGTGGAGCGCCCCAATGGTAACAGGGCGGGAAAAAAAAACGGGTGTGCCAAACGTTTTCAGGTGATTGACTCCTTCCTTCCCGCTCCCACTTACTTCTCATTTTTGTTGCACCCTGTTGAGTTGAGTTGAGTTGAATCGAGCGGTAGAGGGTTAAAGCTGAGAGGTCAAAGGTGAAAGGTCAACCAGGACGTCTTGAGCTTTTGAAGGACGGAGGTGGGCAGAGGGAGGCCTCCGCCAGCATGCTTGCTTGTGTAGTGGCAGTGGCAGGGTAGCGGTGGCTGGTGACTTTGCCTTTGCCTTTGCCTTTGCCTTTGCCTTTGGGTGGTGTAGCGTTTGGGTTTGGGCCAGATCGCTGCCGATCCTGGCCAGGCGCGTAACATTCGGCCCAGATCGGAGACTCAGCTGGCCCGGATCTGGGCCAGAGGTCCGCCAGAGTCGGCAGCCATCTGACTTAGAGGCATCAGCGCCCGCTTTCCTCCTTCCATCCTTGGTAATCCCTATTTAGACTCTTGACTCTCTTATGTGGCCTCTTCCCAGTCTATTTGCATTAATGTGTGTGTGTGTGTGTGTGTGAGAGAGATTTTTGTTTGTGTGTTGTTATTTGTATGTTTATATAAATTCTGGTGATTTTTACAATTAAGTGGACAATGGACTCAATTGTTTTGAATTTGATCATTTTTGTGTTTACTACAATCATGTATTTTTGTGAATAAGTAGCATCAATAAGGATGAAGCTGCTCCTTATTGAATGCGTCTCAGCTTTAATTGAACAGTAATTGGCTCCACATGTCTGTATGCTTCCATACTAACTCTTCCTACTGAAGCTGAGGAGTTTTTATGGTTTGACATGAATCTCATGACTTCAATAACCTGATTGAGTGGACAGTCAGGTCAGTCGTTCATAAATGAGAGAGGGGTGGGTGGGGGGGGCATTGGTAAACAAACCCCCCAGGCAGTGGACTGGCTTGTAGTAAACACACCACTACTGCCCACTCCTTCATTTTGACATGCTTATTATCATGAGATGAAAACAGAAGTATTAAACCCCTCACTCGCCCCCCGCCCCCCCATCACTGACCCTGATCATAACTACCCCACCCCCACCTCCCCTGCTCTCCACCCAGTGTTCCCCGCCTCCCAAAAGCAGCACCCCATACCTCAACCCCCATCACAGATCATAACCCCTACACCCCCCCCCCCCACCCCCACTCCTCTCCTCCTAAAAGCAG
>JASCQY010000293.1:18093452-18105833 GCA_030264315.1 Sardinella tawilis | reverse complement strand
TGCCCGGCTCCCCCCATGCTGGCTGACCCTCCTCTGCCTTCCTCCTCAGCTCAAGGCAGTCCATGAACAGCTGGCTGCTCTGTCACAGGGTCCCGTCAGCAAACCAAAGAAGAAGAAAGACAAGAAGGACAAGGAAAAGAAGAAGAAGGAGAAAGACAAGAACAAGGTGAAAGATGAGAAGGACGACAACAAGAAGCCCAAGGCTGCTGCTGCCGCCGCTGCAGCCGGACAGACGGCCAAGCCTAGCCCGCAGAAGAAGACCGCCACGGCACGCAAGCCCAACAGCACGTCTTCTGGCTCCAGGTACCCGCATGCATACACACACATACACAAATACACACCTGAGGTGCGTTCAAATTCACCTAAAACAAGCGAATGCTCACCGCAAACATGTTCGCATTAATCAGTGGGATTTGAATGATTTTGTGTAACTTTCTAAAATGTTCGCTTTTAAACTGTAAACAGAAACTCAAAGGAAATGACTCTTGCGGCAGCAAGGAGTGCTGCAGTGACTGAAGTTTTGATCCCCCACTGTAATTACACCTTCGTCACATTCTGGTGCACATTTCTCGCTGTCCGACATCTATTAAATTATTAGCTTTAACAGCGCACTACTAACCGTTCGTTTGCGTTCGTTCGCTAACTTTCGTTCGCTAACGTTAGCCAAAAATTTCCGAGGAAATCAAAACTGTTTGCCAGTGTTGGCGAACAGTCGCCTGTGTTTGTGAATTGGAACGCACCTCTGGTCAAAAGCCCAACACCACCACCTCCTGATCACCACCCATTTCCAGGCACGTTTATTTATCTCCTCTTAATGAGTGCCGACACGCCTCAGTAGACCCATACTTCCAGGCACAAGGGTTGGTGAGGATTGCGCTCCATTCTCAAAGATCAGTAGCATGTCTGCTAATTTCTCACATTTCCGAGAACAAGAATTTCTGGACTAGGCGCAATCTAATCATCATAGAGCTAATCTTGCCGCACAAGTCTGGGCCACACTGGATGGCCTGACACCAGATGTCCGATAGACAAATGTCCATGAAACTCCGACAAACTTTTACCCTGTCCATTGGCAGTAGTAATGGTCATTTTGTCTGTAGGCAATCAAAGAAAAGCGGGAAGGCCAACTACGAGTCGGACGAGGAGGAATCGCTGCCCATGACGTACGATGAGAAGCGTCAGCTCAGCCTGGACATCAACCGCCTGCCCGGCGAGAAGCTCGGCCGCGTCGTCCACATCATCCAGTCGCGCGAGCCCTCACTGCGCGACTCCAACCCCGACGAGATCGAGATCGACTTCGAGACGCTCAAGCCGTCCACACTGCGCGAGCTCGAGCGCTACGTCAAGTCCTGTTTACAGAAGAAGCAACGCAAACCCTTACGTAAGTTTCCCCCCGCTGTGCCCCCTCCTGGCCAGGAGTACTCATGTCATGTTGTGTCAATGCTGAAGTGTCCTTTTGCAGAATCCTATAGCTTCCCTTCCTCCCTCCTTCTCTCACTCTTTCTCTTTTTCTCTCTCTCTCTCTGTGTTTGGCTGTGAACGCTTCAAACGGCTTCCAAGCGGCTGATCGGGCCTGATTCACCTATTGTCAATCTGTTGCATGACCTTTTGGAATTTGGTTTAACGTTTGCTCTCCTTTCTTTCTCTAACCGACACTCCCTCCCTCCCTCTCTCTCTCTCTCTCTCTCTCTCGCTCTCTCTCACTCTCTGTCTCTCCCCCCCCTCTTTCTGAGTGAATGTCCAGTGTTGGCCCTGGACATTCCCTTCTCTCTGTCTTTGAGTGGTAGTGACTTGAGTAGCGAGTGACTGACTTGCATAGGTGATTCTGTGTAGCTGTGTGATTCTGTAGTGGTAACCGTAGCAACCAGTAGCCCCAGCTGCTGGTGCAGGTGGCCGCACCTGTGCCGGCGGCTGACCGGACCAACAATGGAGTGACGTCACCGAGATGTGATCCGTTTGATTGGAGGAGAATCACAGATGTGTGTGATGATGATGATGATGAAGAATATGAAAGGCAGCGTTGTGTGTGCTAGTTGTGTGTGCACTTGGCATGCTGATATGGGTGAGAGTGTCTGTGTGTGCGTGCGTGTGCGCTCGCATGGGTCGATTGTGTGTTTGTGGAAGTATTGTAGTGTTGTGAGTGTGTTTGAGAGAAAGCACCCTTTAGAGTAGTGTGATTTTGGATATGTTAATGTCTCGATAAACCCCAGAGGCTGTTGCGACTGTGTGTGTGTGTGTCTGTGTCTCTCCACACTGCCATATGTAGTGTGTGTAAGTGAGTTGATACACCACCACATTTGTGTGTGTGTGTGCCATTGTGTTGTCCTGACACAGTGGAGTGTGTGTGCGAGAGTGTTTGTGCTGCCCTGACACAGTGGTGTGTGTGTGTGTGTGTGTGTGTGTGTGTGGTTGCCGCCGTGACTGACCGCACGCCCGCTGTGTGTGTGTGTGTCTCTGCTCTGCAGCGGGCACAGGGAAAAAGAGTGCCAAGTCAAAAGAGGAACTGGTGCAGGAAAAGAAGAGGGAGTTAGAAAAGCGGCTGCAGGACGTCAGCGGCCAGCTCAACAACAACAAGAAACCGCCCAAAAAAGGTATCTGTCCAGAGGGGGCCTGGAGCCTGGGAGGAGGAGGGGGTGCCGAGCAGACGCGACCTTTGGTGACCTTTCGCCACGTTCCGTGATGCTAGGCTAGTTCATGCTAAAGCGAAAGATAGTGTCGCATTAGGGAGCTGCATTTCAGAAAACTTGGGTGTTGGCGGTTGGGCTTCAATTCTGATAGGTTGGAGTGATCCAAGTTTAGAAGTGGGATCTCCGACTTCCGTGTTCCATTGTACTTCTTCTAGGAGGTCCTTCTGGGAGGTCCGAATCCTTGGCCTCTGAGTTTGTCTGGAATGAAATTTTGAGATTACGACTGGGACATGGGCTGTCCGACCTCCGAGTTTTCTTGAACGCAGTATTAGGCATTGGCTAGGTGTGGGGTTAGGGTCATCTGAACGGACGTTTAGGTCAGCTTTAACTACGAGTCTGACGACTTGTTCGCGGTGAGGGAGAGGCGAGAGCTGTGAGACTGCCTGGCCTGACTTCTGTGGAATCATCATATGAAGGAATGGGTTGCTTTCCTTCTCATCCTCCTTCATTCCCTCCATCTCATCTATTTGTCTCCTCGTTTCTCCTGTCAGGCCTACATGCTGCAGCCGTCTCAAAACCGTCCGATCCCACGGGCAGTTGTGTAGATAGAAGTGACTCGTTCTGCTCAGCCTTCCAGCCAATCAAAGGAGTAAAACTAGATTTCAGGATAAAGTATGTTAGAGCGGAGTGTTCTGGAATCTTTTGTAGAGTTCTTTCCTCTTCAGCTCACTTGCTGCAATGTCTGCCTGTAAAAGCCCGAGGAGATTTTGGGTCATCGTGACGGTCACTTTTTAGGCTCTTCCCTGAAGGTGGATCAGCGTGTTTTTGTTTTGTTTTTGTTTTTTCGATGTTCTTTCCCTTCTTCTCCCATCCTCCTCTGCATGTCTATCCCTCTTCCGTCCCTCGCTTTCTCCGCTTGTCTCCGCGGTTACGGGTGCAGGGACAGGGTGCGCTGCGCTGTGCTGGTTGGGTCTCGTCGGCTTCCTGGTTTGGGGTCCTCAGCTCTGGGGTTGGGGGGGGGGGGGCTGTTGCTGTTCCATGTTGCATGTCAGTCTTCTTCACGCCGCCTTGCATCACCACACCTCACTGTGCACTAATTCACTCAGCCAGCTTGCTGATCGCCACACACACACACAACCCCCCCCCCCCCCCCCTTGTGTTCTCATGTGTCTACGGCAACTCATTAGCACTGTGGGATCAAGGGCTTTGAAGACTTAACCAACAGAGGGTTTTTCCAGTCAGATGTGGAGGTTGTGCTTTTGTAAGCTGTCCCTCTTGTGTGTAAATTGGCTGAAGCTGAAAGCCTCTTGAACGTTTCCATTGAGAGGTCAGGCCATGATGGGGATGATGTGGTCACACAGAGATGGCATTTGAAGGAATATTCCAGCATATTTCCATCCATAGCCCTGTTGTTTAAGGTCACCGAGTAACGACCCTTGGAAGAAGAAGGAGAGAATTTTGTTACGAGAGAGACTAACTTGTGAGCAGAACGGGGCAAGGAAGATGAAGCTGAAGCTGCTAGCATATATGCATGCCGTTATCAGCTAGCATTAGTTGATGTTTCGCTATTTGGTCTACATATGTTGTACCAAAATTTCCCATTCTTTTTCCTACTAAGAGCTTCTTAAAGGAGATGTTTGGTGTGAATCAATCAATAGCCCTGTTTTTTGAGGTTACCAAGTGCTGTCAGTTGAGAAGTAGACAAGCAAATTTGATACAGCATACACCAAATACTGAACCTGTAACTAACCTTAAGTGAATGGGGCATATCAACTTACTTTGAGTTTCATTTCACTATGCCCCATTCAGTTAACATTAGTCATCAGTTCGTTATTCGGTCTGAATTTCTTGTTCTTTTATGACATACAGCGTTCAGTGAACTTGAACAACAGGTCTATTGATTGATTCACACCAGATTTCTCCTTTAAACAACAGGGCTAGGGGTTGGAATGTGCTAGAATATCGTTTTAAGTGGTGAGCAGTCCGGCCTGTGTACCTCACAGGGGATTGGTAAGTACTGCCACCTCTCACACACACAAAGTGTGTGTTTCTTTAGCCACTGCGCTCAGTGAGACGTTTCTGTTTGACCACATTTCCACTTCATCAGCATGCTGAGTGTGTCTAACAATGTGAATATCTAACCTATAGACGTTTGTCTTCAAGTGTGTGTGTGTGTGTGTGTGTGTGTGTGTATATATTAACCTGTGTGTATGTCAACAGGTCAACCTCTGTGTGTGTTCTAACAAGCCTATGTGCGCGTGTGTGTGTGTGTGTGTGTAACTGTCTCCTGTGTGCCTGTGCCCCAGCAGAGAAGGGGGGTTCGGTCCCCGGTGGCGGTCCGTCCCGACTGAGCGCCAGCAGCAGCTCCTCAGACTCCAGCTCCAGCTCCAGCGGCTCCAGCTCCGACAGCAGTGACTCCGACTAAGCTCACACACACACACACGCACGCCTCCTGAGTGTGTGTGTGTGTGTGTGTGTGTGTGTGTGTGTGTTTGTGTTTGTGTGGTTGAGGGTGTGTGTGTGTGTGCGTCCAGTGTCGCTCCCCAGCAGTGACTCTGACTGGGCTCACAATTCTCCCCGAGTGTGTGTGTGTGTGGTTGAGGGTGTGTGTCTGCGTGCAGCGTTTGTGTGCAAGGATCAAAGTCTGTGTGTTGCTTGTGTTTCTGTGTGTTTGTGTGTGTGTGTGTGTGTGTCTGTCTGCCCGCAACCGCTCATGTACTTCAGACTACATTTCCCCCCCCCTGTTTGTTTTATTTTTTTAAAAGGAGTGTAAAGTTAATGGGCTGGTCTGATTGTTTCAGCCAGCAGAGCAGCAGCATGACCGTAACAGACAGACAGACGGACAGGATATTTTAAACGTGTTTAGAGATGTCTCCATACACACACAACTAAGAGAGAGATGTATGAAAATATAGCTGACTCAGCCGTGTCAGGGTTTATTTTGCTGGCCCTCAAAGGGAAATGCCTGGTATCACCAGTAAAAAAAAAAAATAATAATAATATTTTTGAATTATTTTAGTTGTAGAGATGAAAAGCAAAAGAAAAATGAAACAAAATGAGAAAAAAAGAGTTGCTGCTTGTTCAATAGTTAAAACTCATTTGTGCATATAGTTCATGAAGCTAAACATAACAAAGAGCTCTTTAGTTGTATCTGTGCGGAAGACTAGTTGTGGGGAAGAAGCTGTTTGGGGAGGGGGGGGCAGGCTAGCATACTGGACTAGCAGCCCAGCCCAGCCCAGCACATCGTACTGTGGGGTGGGGGGGCTGGGGAGGGAGTCAGGCCTTTTGCCCTCTCCTCAACCCCACACCACATTCCAGATCCACTTGTGTGCTTTCTCCACAGCAGGAACAGTAAAAAAAAAAAAAAAAAAAAAAGTAACTAAAAAAAACAAGACTTTTATATCGGACTACTTCCCAAGTCATCGCTCAACCCTGGAGGGGGGAAGCAGCAAAGATGAACATGACTCATGACTCTGAAAGCAGTTTTAATGGTGAGCGTTTCAGTCAGTTGGAGCGCTGAGGGAAGATGCAAACGCGTCCCTGGCCCAAACTCTCCTATCCCGCCCCACCCCCTCCCCTCTCCTCTCCGATCCCCTGACATCTCCCAGACTTGGACTTGGTAGCGCTGGTCAAACACCTAGCCGTGTGAGTGGACCGCCTTGTGTGCGGTCTCTCCCCCCCCCCCTCCCCCCTCCCAGAGAACAGACTGCCTTTGCAGCAGGAGGGGAGTTACGACCTGTTTCAACACTGATCTTTGTCATCGTCTCATTTATTTTTTATTTTTTAAACTCCACCGATTGTAAAATTCTTCCGGTGCTTGTGTCTCATGTTTGTCAGTATTTGGTGTATAATTTTGTCAAATCTTTTTTTTCCCTTTCATTTTATTTTTGTTTTGGTCAAAAGTATATCATACATAATATACAGTTGTTTGTTTTGTTTTTTCGATTTTTATATTTGGTTTTTCTGGTTAAGTATCTGATTTTACAAGTATGTTGTTGGCGTATGTACGTAGTGGTTCAGACTGACTTTGTTTGAAATCCCCTAGCCTCTCTAGTTTCAGTAATGGTACAATCACGGGGATGTGACCTAACTGACAACCATCTGTCCATGGTTATAGGGGGGCCTCGCTATCATTCTCTGACGCGTGGTTGTGACTCCTGGCCCCAACAGTCGATTCATTTTGTGCTTCCTGTGCGAGTGAACGAGTGGCTTGCTCCCTTTAGGATCGAACAGATCAGAACACTCACATGACCACATAAATTCCATTTCAATCAATCACATCGGTGTTGTCATGACAGCCCTAAAGCAGAGCTGACTAGCACCTCAAGACTTAACCTGACCTGGCTCAACATTTTGTTGAGGAGTTTAGATCAACTTGGACAATTTTTGCAGATCTGCAACCTCTCATGTTACGCCCTCCCCAAACCCCTTATTTGGCATGTGCCATATTTTTGTCATTTCCCATACAGATGAATGTAGTAATGTTTCAGTTGCAAGTGTTGGCAATCTCATTAGATTATGCAGATTTCCAGTGGGTCGCATTATATAGCTCTACGAACAGTACACAAAGCATTGAATAATGTTTTCTTTCTTGAGTTGTCAATGTATGTGTTATTGTTGCCTTAAGTTTCAATGGTAAAACATTAAACGTTCTCCAACTGAACAGAATTTTGTAACTGTCAAAATGGCATTCTCAATAGCAGTAATCAAGACAAACGTGAACTCTGCCAGAATCATGTTTCTGTGACACTGGGACATTTTGAGACCATTGAAGTTATTCTGGATTTGTGGATTCTGAGTAACTCAATCTAGTCTTCCTTGCAATTACAGGTTGATGATTTTTACGTATGTTCTTGTGTTAACCTGATCACCACTACTTCATTTGTGTTTGACCTTATGTCTAATTATTAATCTAAAAAAAAAAAAAGATGACAGACAACAAATTACTGTGATATATACACACATATATCCTACACTTTTTTTCTACCCATGTATCTTTTTGAAGCGGTGTCTTCTGGAATAATAAAGTTGAGTTTTCCTGAGTGATGGCAGTAGAGTGGGAAGAATGAAATCTAAATATATGCTATAAATCTAAATGTATATTCGCCACATATTAGTTTGTTTTTAGTCCTGGATCGAGATATATTAGTTTATTTTATATGAGAAAAACAAAAACTACCCTTTTGTGTATTGCATGCCAATTTCCAGTATCTTTCTTAAACTTTTTTGAGCTGTTTATATCATGTAAATGTCCGTCTTAACCTTACGATTCATAGTTCTCCAACTGGTTATCATTATAGATGTAAGATGGACATGAAAGGAGGGGTTGCAGGGCAGACTTACAGAGCTAATGTTTGATGTAAAAGCTAACCTGAAATTTTGACTCACTGAGCCCTCTTGTTTTTCGTAAATAAACCAAGAAAAAATACCAGTGTCTGGTCGCTTTCACCTTTATCATGGCTTTCAAAAAAAAAAACTCATCATAACTGTCAATTCAGTATGGCATTTCCAGAAAAAGAGAATACTGCTGTTGCATGTAAGGCCTTGCTCCTAAATTAGAGCAATAATTCTCAGACTAATCGTCTCAGTGCGCCTAGTCTGAATGCATTGAGATTACAGCTCCCATAACGCTGGTAATGAACACTGTATAATACAAATACGGTTACATAATCAGACATATTTTTGAGCGTCCAGACTCGGAGGTGCCATCAAGTTTGTTTTTGTCCCGTACCACAACAGCCTGGTTCCCATACTGGCTGTACCAGGAGCTCTGGCTCCGGCTGAGGTAGTTTGCGGGGGGCGCCTTCTCCAACTCCAACTGTTGCTGCTGCCAAATCAGTAGCGACGTGTCCTTGAACCGGAGACGGGCATAGCTCTCCGACAGAGCCTTCTCTGCCAGTGGATATCTCTCAGTCATTGTCCCGACGTTTTAACAGTCATACGACCAAAGTATGGACTGTGCGAAGTAGACATTTTTCCTCAAAGTCACGATTTCCCAAAATGTTGTTCAGTGTACTCAACTCTGCTGATCTTAAATCAAAACGTTTATGATTACGTTAGTCTTCGTGGCATCTATTTAAATGTACAAAGCGCCGATAACACTGCCAAACATGATTTCCAATCGAAGATTTTTTGACAGAATAGGAAGACGTTGGCTCATTATATTCCAGCAAGCGGGCCCGTTTGTCTACACACGACGGTCCTCTCTAATCCTCCTCAGGAATCATGCAGATAGATGTTCACAGGTGGGTCATAATTCCATTGTATTTTGCTGGCTAGCACACAACCTGTTTTCACAAGCAAAATATGTCCATAGATTGCCTGTTACACTGTCATGTGTTCACTAGCTACTAGCCACAGTAGCTTCGTCTGCTATGGCAACGAGGACCGTTTCCTATTTTCTTCCGAGGAGAATCTTTTACTGTTGATGTAGTTCCTGGAGCAGCCGGAGCAGAGCTGGACATTTTTCTTTCTTTTTCTTTTTTTTTTTTTTTAAAGATAGTCCCTCCTTCACATATATACATACATACACACACACACGTATATATATATATATATATATATGTGTGTGTGTGTGTGTGTGTGTGTGTGTGACTTTAAAAGCCTATAGGCCTTAAACGCATTCCGATAGTCAGGTATTATGTAAATACACACACACACACACATATATATATATATATATATATGTGTGTATGTGTGTGTGTGTGTGTATTTATGTGTACGTAATACCTGACTATCAGGATGCGTTTAAGGCCTATAGGCTTTTAAAGTCATAAACAGATCTGTCTGTACAGCATGTCTGTCCATTCGTCTAGCCCAGCCCAGCTCCCTGCTAAATGGGAGACTCAAAGGAAAAGTACTGCATACTTTTTACCCCATATTTTTGGATGAATTTTATACATTACTCATTTTATACATTTTTCATGTGTTGAATAGTTACTCGTTACTTTTATAAAAATGTCACACATCATACCAAACCCAAACAGGGTTAACCCAGCACTGTAGGCTATAGCTGCTTCTTCTTCTTCTTCTTCTTCTTTTGCACTGCACAACACTGTATAGGCTTATACACGATACTTTTACTTGCACTCTTACTTTTACTTTCAGTACTTGAGTAGTACAATTTTAAATACTTCTACGTACAATAAGTAAAAAACATTTTGAATATTTTAGTACTTCCACTTAAGTATGGTGTTTAAAGAACACTTCAACTTCTACTCGAGTCAGGTTTTTGATGTAGTACTTGTACTTGTACTCCACTCCACTCCTCTACTCCAGTACTTTATACATCTCCGCTTCAATGGGCCCTAAGTTCAGACCTCATTGCCAAATTTGAGTCTTATAACAAGCCCCAAGAAGTGGCATCAGTGCTATGGCAAGGGGGAGGCAGGATGGCAGGTCGAGGGGATTTATAACCAACCCCCAAACCCTGAGATTAAAGGCCAAGTAAGAGATAGTTCTACAGCCCCCTGCATTTGTCCTGGCTGACAGACAAATCCAACCTAATGGCACAATTAGCAGCTGGAAAATATTATACACGTTGCTGGTAGGCAAGGCAGATCTAATCAGGTGGCTGCGATGGTGAATAGAATCATCATGGAAGTAGCCTTTTGTCTTTTTGTCATTTTAATCTTTTTAACTTATCTTTAACTTACGTTTATTTCCTTCGAGATTAAGTATCTATCTTTATGCCATTGCACAACACGTCAAATACAAAAAATAGACTGCCACCTTGTGGACAAAAAACTCTTCTGCAATGACAGTGGCTAATCTCTTGGTTCTGCTCTGCCATAAAGCCCATCATTAAAAATGACAAAATTGCATACATATTGTATACAAATGTAAAATTATAAATTATAAAATAAAAAATAAAATTATAATTCAATACATTTCAAGATACATTAAAGGCTTCTGGTAATTTATTTTCAATTTCAGATAGACACTCTGGAGAGCGCTGGTAATCAAAATGCTCTGTTTATTATGTTAAAAGACATTCCATGACTTTCACCCACGTCCACCTCGTATTTCAATTAAGCAACAGTTGATCATTACCTGCAGAAGTGTTACCTGCGTTGATTTACCTAAACGCTCTTCACATCCATAGTGAATTAACTTAACTCTTACAGAATGAGACAGGGACGTTGCAATGCGTGTGATTTTTGACAATGCAGTGTATTCAAAGCCTTAGCCTATCCGCTCATGACGGTTAGCTTGGATGCCTGATCCTCCGTCACCTAATCTTTGGTCAGGACTTTTTCAGGATGAAATTAAAGGCGAAAGTGAAGAATGCGCTTTCGAGGATTTTATCCTCATTTCTTCTTGGGACCAGGCTCCAAGGGCTGCCCAATTTCCCTTCCACGCAACTTCAACCCTACGGAGAAAAAAAAATGACGAGAAAATATTACAGTATCAGTGATGCTGCAGGATTAACAGCAATCATGTTACACATATTGCTGAAGGAGATGAGAGATTTAGCCTCTGCCGGATGATGATAGCCTGGGCTTGCTCATACTTCCTGTGACACTGCATAAAATTTCGTGTTCAAGTCAGTATGGCCAAGCTGCCTATTTACTGCATTTCCTGTCCCAGAATTTCAGGCACCAATGAGAAGCGAGCTTTTACTCCAAGGTGAAGGAGTTTAACATTGTTTCTGCTCTGAGATATTGTGCGTGTTCACTCACTGTGTGGGATGGGATCAATTTCCATCACCTCACCAGATCGATACTATACTATACTGTGCTGGGCAACTACATAAGCAGTTCCATGTTCTGATCGAATGATTACTGAATAATGATGATTAAAGTTCTCCAAAAAAAAAAAAAAAGACAGACTTTGTTATTGAGGGCTTCACATACTTTCACTCAGTACAAAAATTGCAAAAAATCCCTTCAGAAATGAGCAAGCTAACCCACTAATATTGCAAGACTTGCAAAGCACACCCAACACATGCACCATCTACAACCCCGAGTTATGAAAATCAGTACTGAATATTTATGGCTTGATAGGCTTGAAATGTATTATACTCACCAAGAGCACGCTCAATTTTGCCCATTATCTGGTTATTTGGGATTGCCTTTCCTGCCTCATAGTCTGCGATAATCTGAGGCTTCTCATTGATTTTCTGCAACAAAAAAACGGAACAATAATAAAAATCTGATTGTTTGAATGTGAAGACTGCAGTAAACTATATACTGCACGCAGCTGAAACAGAATGAAATGCTGAAACAGAGGAAAGGTTGAAAGGGAGAAAAAGAGAAGAAGTGGGAAGTGGAGAGTGAGTGAGTGAGTGAGTGAATAGAGGAGGAGGGAGGTGGAGAGTGAGTAAGTGAGAGAACGAGTAAGAGAAGGAGAGGGAGGTGGAGAGTGAGTGAGTGAGTGAGTAGAGGAGGAGGGAGGTGGAGAATGAATGAGTAGAGGAGGAGGAGGAGAGAGAGAAGAGTCCACCACGGGTCCAATTCTGTGAACCTGAGCCCGTTCGTACCTGCAATACTTCAAACTGCATACGACCAGAGCCTATGCTGGACTCTAGAGAGGAGTGGTGTGGAGTGACTGAAGGGAGGGACAACTGAACTGATGGGCGAGAGGGAGAACAGGTGTGACTGGAGTGAGTGAGGAGTGAGCAGAGTGACGTGTATAAGTGAGTGACAGAAGGGATTGGAGGGAGGACCGGTGTGATTGGAGTGAGTGAGTGAGTGAGTGAGTGAGTGAGTGAGTGAGTGAGTGAGTGAGTGAGTGAGTGAGTGAGTGAGTGAGT
>JASCQY010000293.1:18078123-18088547 GCA_030264315.1 Sardinella tawilis | reverse complement strand
AGTGGGAGAGACAAAGACAGAGAGACCAGCGTCTCACAGCCATCACGCAGATGAAGAACAACCCCCCCCCCCCCCTTTCCACACATACACACACACACTCAGCGCGTCCAGGAAAACAGCGCCTGTATGCTAACGCACGGTGAAGCACCAACCGTCTCTCTCTCTCCCTTTCTTTCTCTCTCTCTCCCCCTCTCTCTGTCTCTGTCTCTCTCTGTCTCTCTCTCTGTGTCTGTCTCTTTCTCTGGGCGCGTTCAGATGCCTGCCATGCCACTCACGTAAGAGTATTTACATTGAGGGCAGACAGAGCGTCTGTGCCAGAAAAGCTGCGCTGCAATGCAGTCCCTGTCACAGACTGGCATGCTCGCTACACAACAGAGCCTGCATACTGAGCGGGGCTCGGCTCAGGAGACACACACACACACACACACACACACACACACACAGAAAGCCAGACTGAATACCACCTCAGCAAGGAGAAAGCAACTTCTCTGCTTCACCAGCAAACTGATCACTCACAATAGAAGTGGCTAACAAGTAACTAAAAAAACTAACTAACCCTAAAAATTCACTTTATTCGTCACACGTTTGTCATCAACTGATGGTTTTAATGCAGATGTCATTAGACACCAGATATTTACCTAACTCACTCATCATGAATACTTATGACAGGCATTGCAGAACAGTGTTTCAGATAACTAGTAAAATGCCTCTGCCAATTTCAAAAGAAGCACTTATACGCTAAGATAAATTGCCAATTCTGTCAGACTAATGAAGATCAATTCACATGTCTGACACTGAAATTGAATAGAATTGAAAGCATATACATTTTGATATACAGTATGTATGTATATCTATATATACACTGTATATATCCCATTCTATATCCCATCCCGATCTCTGCTTAACCAACATCCTCCTCTTGGATATAATGGCTTTATTTGCTGCTTTATCTAATTTTGACCCCCCTGACACAAACACACACACACACACACACACATACACACACACAGTGTGAACATACTGATTGTGTTCCCTGAAACACTTAGGTCAGTTTCCAAGGGACTTGGATTCCCACCATGGGGAGTGTGCTTGCCAAGCTAGTGTGTAATATCTCAGACGGGTCCTGTCAGCCATCCCAGCCCTGGATTTACTGATGCTGATACACGTGTGTGTGTGTGTGTGTGTGTGTGTGTGAGTGTGAATGTTCACGGGACAGGCATCAGACGGGACAGCAGGGCTGAGGAACATGGGTGAGTCAGAGTCCTGAAATCACACATGAAACATGTATAAAGTGTATGTGTGTGTGTTTTTGTGTTTGTGTTTGTGTGTGTGTGTGTGTGTGTGTATGGGGCAGACATCAGGCGTGGCTGAGGAACATGGGTGAGTCAGAGAGTCCCGAAACCAGAGATGAAACAGGGAAAGTCTCTCTCCCTCTCTCCCTCTCTCTCTTTCTCTCTTAGTGAGTGTGTGTGTGTGTGTAGTGTGTGTGTATGTGTGTTGCTGTGGCATGTACAGCCTGCCGTTTTACGGATGAGATGGCCAGCTGCCGCATGAGTCAGCAGATACGTGCAGAGAGCTAAACGGAGGTAAAGCACACACACATACACACCACACACACGCACACACACACACACACACACACACGCACACACACACACACGCACCTCCATATTCATTGCCGTCTCTGCTACAGACTCTCTGCTGGCATAACCAGCCTGTATTTTTTCTTTTTGTGTGTGTGTGTGTGTGTGTGTGATCTTGAAACAATGTAGACAGCTGATCAGACTGCTTCATTGGTGTCTCATGAGAATATTATCCAGTATAAAGTAAGAAAAAGCACGACGAGTGTAGGTGAATCTCACTGACTCTTCTGTTCCTTTACTCTCCCACTGTCAATCATCTGGTCATGTGACCACAACAGAACTAAAGCAGGGCAGTAGGGGGTTCACCCCGCACACAGACACACACACACAGACACACACACACACACGCACACACACACACACGCACGCACACGCACACACCCCTCCCTTTCTCTCTAGAGGTGGGCTCCTGAGTTAAAAACTTCAAGTATCCATTATTCACAAGGCGCAAGGAGGTTTTCTGCTATGAACATGCACACACACACACACACACACACAAACTGAGCATCACAGAATCTGCAACGCACACACACATACACACACACGTTGCTTGCTGCCCCAGCAAAACTCACTTTTAATATTTAACTCAGCCTGCCTATCTCTACATGGGACAGAGGCATCTGACAGGGAGCGAGAGCGGGACTGATGATCCTCTCCTGTGGAGTCAGAGTGTGTGTGTGTGTGTGTGGCGTCAGAATGTAAGTGTGTGTGTGTGCGTGTGCATTAAGGAGTTTCATTGGATGATCAGGGTTTTGTTTTGTCTTGCTTTCTTGTTCTTGTTGTTGTTGCTGTAGTTGTTGTTGTCTTTTCTGGGAGCCAAACATACACCTGTCATCAGTGTCTTACAAGACAAAATAGTTCTAAAAGAAGTATTTCTCCTGAGACTATTTAAATGCAAACAGGGGGTCTGATAGTGTTTTGAAATAAACAAATGAAGTTTAGAATCTACTTGATATTATATACCACCGGTATAGTGCAATGCTGCAGCAAATCTAGTCACAAGCTAACTAAAGCATAGGGGGAATATGTGTTTAGATTGTAACTGTATTCTGGTCAGGTCCATGAAGTTTCTGAGCTCTGTCTGTCTGGAGGAGATGTTTCTGCAGAGTGAACTGGCTGATGGTGTCTGAGGACAAAGGCTATCTCGGGAGACAGACAGAGCTCCTTGCACCACCTAGAGGCAGAGACTGGAACTGCTGCAGGTTGCTCTCAGGACAGAGGAGGGCATATGAGGCAATGCATCTTTTCTGTGGACTCTCTGACTCTTCCATATGATACACACACACACACACACACACACACACACACACACACACACACACACACACACACACACACACACGCAGATAAATTATGCCAATCAGTGACTAATTACCATTTCTTCACTCATTAAGAAATTATCAATTCTCCCTCATTTATTTAATAATAAATTATTTCTCATTTGTTGAGAAATCTCTATTCTTCGGTTACTGAATAATATAAAGTTCTTTCTTCATTCATTTAATCTGGTGTCAGTCTTGACCAAGTCTCTCTGGTCCACATGCAGCTTGCACACAGCTGAGGTACCATCCTGCCACCTGCTCCTTCTCCAGCCCAGACAGAGCACGCACCGCTCCGCACCGCACCGGGCTGATTACCAGAGTCTGTCTGACTGGAAGCTACTGGACTAGCTTAGGCTAGCCCTGTCAGGGAAGACTTACTGCTCCTCCTAAGTGCACTCTAGGGCTTTACCATGGCTTATACCTCTCTGGATGGTCAGAAAAGGACACAGACACACACACACACAAACACCACACACACAAATATACACACCCAGACGCATACACACAGTTTCTGCCAAAACAGTATCTCAGACACTCAGAGAAGGAAACAAAAGGTATGCTTTCAGGATTTTAATATGACACAGCCAACTACATGTAACAGGAGGGTTATTAGGTCAGGCTCTGGCCATAACAGCATAGTGTTGTTACAGAGCGGTGATAATGGCGAGCAGTTGCACAAGTGCATCTGAGACACACACACACACAATGAATCAAAAGTTTTTAGACTAGATTTAGATGGCCCTCCTCTCAATTGAATTGTATTTCAGTGTCATCAAAGGCCCCATGCATGACATGAAATAAGCAAAGGGACCATTCATTAAAATGATTAAAATATTACAACAAATATTCAAAAATATTAAAATTGATTATTCATGATTGTTGATATTTAATATGTATTGAATGACACCTGTATTAATTATTCATAGAAATATAGTCCATATAGGACATGTCCTTAATGTAATAAAGACATTTTAACTTAAAGCAATACGCCACCATTTGTGGAAATATGTTCATTTTCCATCTCCCCATGAGTTAATTCATTGAGCCATACCATTCTCCTGTTCATCCAGTCCTTCTCTGAGTCTGGCGATATCTATTTAAGCTCCAAGCTAGCATTTATCATTGAGCAGATTAGACCAGACGAGATGCTAATGGTCCAATCTGATTCAATGATAAATGCTAATTTGGAGCTAAAATTGGTATCGCCAGACTCAGAGAAGGACTGGATGAACAGGAGAAAGGTATGGCTCAGTTAATTAACTCGAGGGGAGATGGAAAATGAACATATTGATTCATAATGATAATAAAGTTGATGATTCCTTTATTGTTTGTTTGTTTTTTAAACAAACTTGGTCGGTTATCCTCTGATGTATACCACCTTGTGCCCGTCCATGGACACACAACTGGAACATTAACATCACACACACGCACGGACACACACATGGAAGAAACATACAGATGAACGATGCAAATATTCTTTATTTTCAGAGACAAAAATCACAGCATATTTTTTGTTAAATATACAAAATGCAAGAATTCCCTATGTGAACATACAAGACCACATATATACAAAAAAAAAAAAAACAAAATATACTCTGCACATAAAAATATCATACCTTGAGGAACTAAAAAAAAGAAAGATGCTATGAGATTCAAAACAGATCTTTTGGAGCAGCTCAAGAAGGTCACTTTACTCTGCCATTATAGACAAACTTCTTCCACAAACACTTTCATGGCTCTCAGATAAAAAATGGAGCGATAATCCAAAAATTAAACAAACAAACAAGAGGAAAAGTCTTGTGACTTCACATCTCTTTCCTAAGTTCACCTAAAAAACAACTCCACTCTTTTCCTTGCAAAGGCTAAAACTCATCCAAAGAATGGCTATACCCCAGTGTCCTCACTAAACCCTTAAAGCCTTGAACCCTACCAGACATAACTAGCATTTAGATCAGCCTCATGATCAGCTGATCCATGCCAGATAAGGCTTTGAGGGTTGAGAGGGTTAGGGGTTGGTTAGGGGGGACACTGGGAATCAGCCAATGAGACTCTGGCGTTACATCCAAGTGTCCAGTCTGTAAGTGGGCAAGGACTGGAACTGTGGGTGTTCAAGTAGAAGGAGTTGGAATCTTAAGAGGAAAACAAAACCAATACCTGGTCTGAAGTGAGACTACCTTAATCAAAACCTCTTGTGGATGCACGTCTGATCCTTGGGTCTGGATTTTTACATCACTTTGAACTAAGACTACTTTAAAACACACACACACACACACACACACACACACACACACTCTGACTGAAAGACACAAAATATCTCTCTCACACACACACACACACACACACACACACACACACACACACACACACACACACACACACACACGAGACTAGCCTCAACTCATCTGGCACAGTTTGAAAACACTGTCAATAAGCTAGGGTGTCCACCACCTCATCGCAGCATTCCTTCAACACAAACTTATCACTAGGAAAACACAGAGGTCCGCTGTTAGATTTCGTTATTTTATCCGGACGCCGAAACGGCTCTTTAGGCTACTCACATTCACATTGATGGTGGGACGTGTGTGCCAACATAAAGAACTTCGGCACATTTCAGCTGCTGGTTCAGTTGTCAGAGGACTTTACATAG
The DNA here is from genome assembly GCA_030264315.1 of Sardinella tawilis. Taxonomy (NCBI): domain Eukaryota; kingdom Metazoa; phylum Chordata; class Actinopteri; order Clupeiformes; family Clupeidae; genus Sardinella; species Sardinella tawilis. The sequence continues at coordinate 18,082,935 of JASCQY010000293.1, read as the reverse complement.
CTTCATTTGGTGCACAAAGCGTTTCATTGAATTCAAAACGAGTTAGAAGTTAGCCAACATCTAAAACATAGCCTACCTGAGGGCAGACACTAATGTCAAAGTGTATGGCCCCATAGCTATACTTTTAGGTCCTGCTAGGACATGAGACGGCTAGTTTGCGCATTTCTGAATGGGTTTTTGCTGTTTTTGTACCAAATGAAGATACATGAGGCCCTCTACCAACAGAACTCCAGGTGGAAACGCTAAAGTGACCAATCACCACAAAGAAGGTTGAAAGTGTTGCCCAATGGCTTGGTCCCTTCCTGACCACATGTCAAGCACAAGCAGCTTTCCCTGACGCTAATGCATGACTTCAGTCACATCCAATCAAATCTCCTTGTCCAGCTACAGATGCTTCATTAAAAAAAAAAAGAGACTTTGACTTTCACTATCAAATGACTTACAACAGAGAGAACCGGAGAGAATCGGAATACTCGCTTCAATATGATTCTTAAGAAAGAATGACAACTCACCAAGAGCACTACAATACCACCGTTGTAACTTAGTAAACAGTATCAGAAGATATCGGACGGGTGAGTCTGAATGGCATGACAATAAATATTCACCAGAGTTTTCAAGAAATAAAAACACAAAAGTTCCTGCAGTCATTTTGTAAATTCTCTCACAGGGGGCTAACAGACTATTAAAATAATAAAATCAAATAATCTTTCATATCATTTCTGCTAGTTAAACATAATAAGGAAAGAGTTTCTGCCTTGACATTTTGCAGAGGGTGGCAATCATTTTTACTATTGTGCTCATCAGATCCCCAAACAACTTGTGAGATTCTGGCAACACAAGGAAGTTTTTAATGTAGTAAGAACTATGAGTTCTTTCAACTCCATAAAAATCTTTACAAATACCCAAGGTTAGGTCCACATAAAAATAGCTCAATCTGACATACATATCACAATCAGTTATCAATAAAATATTTTCTTTTCATTTGTCAACCATTTAAATTAGTGTATGTTAAATCCTGGCATATTTATACAAAGATGTAGAATTTGGTACACTTCACTGTGGTTTTTTTTTGTGATTTTTTTTGTTTTGTCTTCATCAGAAGATGGTCTTTTGTCTCTTACATCACAAGCACAACATGGAAACACACAAACAAATAAATAAAAGTCCTTTTTCTTCCAAAGTCTTCCTTTTTTCACAGGAAGCAAGCATAGCTGAATCCCAGACTCTGAACACCCCAATACTTTGACCCAATAGCAAACCTGTAGCTAATGTTAATGTTAATGCTAACGCTAACTAAATGGGGCTTGGGAATGCACTGTGACCCAATAGCAAACCTGCAGCCGATGCTCGGTGACATGTTGTTAGCTGGCATGAATGAGTCAATCATGTAGCTGATTAACACTTGTCATGTTTTGGAGGGTTCTAACCCATAGGGCTTAGGGTTTAGGTGAGACACTGGGATTCAGCTGTTGAGACATAAGACACAAAGTTAGACAGAGAGAGAGAGAGAGAGAGAGAGAGCGAGAAAAAGAAAGAAAGTGGCAGAAAACAAAGACTGAACAGAAAAGATATAAAAACAAACAAATCAGAGAAATGCATTTAGACTAAGAGATGAGGGATAAAGAAAGAAGAGAGAAAGAAATAGATAAAGAAAAAGCGAAGACACAAAGGAAAACAGGAGAAAGTCGTCCAAGTGAGTGAAAGGCTGCATCCCTCCCCTCTCCCTGGAGGAGTCCAGTGTGAATCTGTGACCAGCAGATGGTGCCGTTTCCCACCTCGCCGCGCTGCTATACAAAAGGGCGGTTGGCACGCACCTTCCACCGGCGTGAGCGGGCGCGGAAGAAGAAGAACATGAACATGAGGAAGACGCAGGAGGCGGCGTAGAGCAGCACGCACAGGCTCATGTCCACGCTGGAGAAGCCCAGGGCCAGCACGTTCATCCCCGCCTCCCTCTGCACCCCCACACCCTGGGCCTGGACCTGCATCTGCATCTGGGCCTGCCCCTGGTCCCGGGGATGGAGCCGCAGATCCAGCTGGGACTGAACCTGGAGCTGGAGCTGGGACTGGGACTGGCTGCGGTTCCCCACTGCGGGCAGGAGGTCCAGGGGGGGCTGGGCGCCGGCGGCCTGGGTGTGGGCCTCGGGAGCTGGGATGTGAGCGTTGGCATCGGGCACGGCGGGGGGGTCCTTGGGGGGAGCGGGCTGGAGGGCGTATTTGAGGGAGATGTTGTCAGTGCCGTAATGGCGTTTGAGGAAGTCGAGCACGGTGGGCTCGTTCCAGACGTGGATGCCACTGCGCTCCTCGTGGCAGGTGGGGCACAGGTCGGGTGTCGGCCACTGCGTCTTGGGGAACATGGGGTCTTCGCTCATCGCTCCTGTGGACAGAGAGGAGGGGAGAAAAGCACGGACCAATCAGGCTAACACGCACTGATAGCGTCACACAACTGAAAAGCTTGGTTTAGTGCTTGATTCTTGAAATCGACGCTTCAATAAATCAAAACGAAAAAAGGTAAAAGAAAAGGGGGGGGGGGGCTTTTTTATGCACTTATTCCGATGAGACAGTAGGAGAGTGACAGGAAATGAGAGATGGGGAAGGATTGGGAAATCACCTCGGGTCGGACTCGAACCCGGGCCCCTGGGACCCTGGACCCAACTGAGCCACGGTACCCCCTACAACATCCAATTCTGACGTACGCAGAAGACTACTGCTGGAATAGCCAGGGACAGCAACAGGGATTCATACACAGTGTATGACACACGCTCTGGCGTGAGTCTGGGCCACACTTGGAGAGGGTTTGCAGCAATCTGGCAGCTCACTAGAAATGCTCCCATCAGCTACCTACTGTAGTTTGCCTGAAGAGCGACCTAAATACTGTAGTTTGTAGTAGTAAAGTTCCCCTTACCTTTTCAGGTAAAGCCTAACTGATGCACTGCAATTGATTTATCCTCTTGGTTGTCGGTATTCCATGTAAAGGGATTCGTTTGTGATAGCATCTAATTTGCTAGCATTTAAAATATGTGTGGCCTTAAGTTGTTTTATTTTTATTTTTTTTTTTGGAAAATGGTTTGGTACCCAGTCATGCTTAATTTTGATTAAATTAAGTCTTGTTCCAAACACAAAGAATTATTACTGAGTGTGTCCTTATTACTGATGAGGAAAAACAGTCTCATGAAACTTACAAATCTTCATGAATTAAATAGCTTTGCATGACTGATGGACAGTTTAAGAAACTTGGTGCAAATTGGTGTAACATCGCAACAGGTTCCGTTTACGCAGGTGTAATATTTATTCAGGTGTTAGTTACTTTTGCAAAACAAACCCTAAAACACAGTAGGTCACACTGTGCAACATCTATCCAGGTGTAATATAGTGTGTGTGTGTGTGTGTGTGTGTCCATTTGTTGGTGTAGAGTATCTGTACAAGTTGAGTACACATTTTTGTCATATACATCCATGTACATGTACATACCATATTATACACATACTGGCCCTCTATGTATACAATATGGTGTGTGTGTGTGTGTATCACCCACCTGCCAGGCGCCTGTTGACCTGGTTGTGTTTCCTCCAGAGCCAGAGTATGGCCTCGTCGGTGGTCTTGATGGCGCCCATGGACTCCTGCGCCATCTCCTCAAAATGGCGGCCGCACGCCTGGCAGCCGAAGAAGGTGGTGATGTACCTGCGCATGGTCTGCAGCACCGCCTGAGGGTCGTCCTCCATGGCTGCACTCACACACACACACACGGTGGGGGAGGGGGTTTAGACAGACAGGCAGACAGACAGTCAGACAGATAGAGAGGCAGACGTGTGTGTGTGTGTGTGTGTGTGTGTGCATGCATGTGTGTTGGATGTGTACCTATGTTGTCCAGGGCGTCGGGGCGTTTGGCCTGCTGCACAGTGTATGTGTGTGAATGTGTGTGTGTGTGTGTGTGTGTGTTGTATACCTGTGTTGGCCAGGGTGTCGGGGTGTTTGGCCTGCTGCACAGTGTGTGCGTGTGTGTGTGTTGTATGTACCTGTGTTGGCTAGGGCATCAGGGCGTTTGGCCTACTGTATGGTGTGTGTGTGTGTGTGTGTGTGTGTGCTGTATGTACCTGTGTTGGCCAGGGCGTCAGAGTGTTTGGCCTGCTGGATGGTGTGTGTGTGTGTGTGTTGTATGTACCCATGTTGGCTGGGGCATCAGGGCGTTTGGCCTGCTGTGTGGTGTGTGTGTGTGTGTGTGTGTGTGTGTGTGTGTGTTGCATGTACCTGTATTGGCTAGGGCATCAGAGCGTTTGGCCTGCTATATGGTGTGTGTGTGTGAATGTGTGTGTGTGTGTTTTATGTACCTTTGTTGGCCAGGGTGTCGGGGCATTTGGCCTGCTATATGGTGTGTGTGTGTGTGTGTGTGTGTGTGTGTGTTTTTTCATGTACCTGTGTTGGCCAGGGCATCTGGGTGTTTGGACTGCTGTATGGTGTGTGTGTGTGTGTGAATGTGTGTGTTTGTGTGTGTGTGTGTTTTTTTGTTACGTACCTGTGTTGGCCAGGGCATCGGGGCGTTTGGACTGCTGTATGGTGAGCACGTGGAAGAGGGTCCACAGAGAGCAGGGGTAACCCCTTAACGACGCACTGCTGCCCTGGCATCCAACCCACTGGACACGCTCACTCAGGAACAAACCAGAGATCTGCAACACACATACTTACAGTCAGGATGTAAGCACAAATACACACATATTTGACCATCGATGGTGCTGCAGAAGAGAGGGTGAGCAGCACCAAGTTCCTGGGGGTGCATATCAGTGAAGACCTCTCTTGGACCACCAACACTGCATCACT
>JASCQY010000293.1:18038766-18053942 GCA_030264315.1 Sardinella tawilis | reverse complement strand
GTGCAGGTGTTTCCATCAAGGATTTCTTATTCACATAACCTAAATTCGCATTTACAAGTTGGATGGAAACCCGTCTACAGATTGCCAAAGGATTACCACTGGTACACTCAAAGCATCATACATTGACTGTGAAAATTAAATGTTCAAATAGAAAAGGCTTATACAAATGAGTTCCTTCCTCCAAATGAAAAGCCATCTATCCACCAGTCATTCACTCATTCATTTTCACTAAGCATAGGTGCTTTCATCATGGGGGAAGCAATGTCCCTTTCTAATCCTTCATGGTCAATTCCATCCATGTCCTAAATTGTGCACGTACCCCCAGCTCTGGACACCAGGCAGAGGCAGTACGTAGTGTTTCAGGCACCCAAATTGTCTAAAGAAAACCTGTTTTCCTGATATTTTTCAATTCAAACTGATATTCTACGGTGTGTCAAGTTTAAATTAAGCAACACATATGGTTGCGCCCATTCCTAATTCAACAGCGTCCTTAATTTACAGGTCGATAAAGCCGGAATTAATTGGATGAACCGGGTGTTGTTCTCAAAGTCAATCTATAGAAAAGACGGGTTGCAAAAGAAACACTACCAGTTCTGCAGAAAATATGAAACGAACAAAGGTTTAGTTCTGTCCCTAGAGATAACTTATGAGTTGAGTTGGTTGTAAGTTAGTTAATGTAGTGATGTAAGCACTTGAGGCCCATGTTGTTGTCATACAAGGAGTGTCTCTGCCAAGGCCAACAGAGGTTATCATAACTTTTTGAGGACATCACTGATGTCTAATTCAATGAGAAACCCGTGACAGCCACGCGAGAGACATGCACTTTCTTTCACCAACTTCCCAGGCAGGGCCAAGACTCAAGTTATGAAAAACAACTTTGAAATGCAACAAACTTGCATGAAATACAACAGTATTACATATGACCCATGTTCAAAAATAGAAATGAAAAAGTTTCTTAGAATTTCCAAAATAGCTTTTCAATTCAACACTGAATTAGCCAGCTAACGTAACGTGAACCGTATCTTCAACAGGTTAGGCTAGCTGGCTAATGTTAGCCATTTTTGTCACATTGCTCGCTTGGCAGAATTTAATTTGAATGGCCATGTATTAAATGTTTTGTCTGTCTAAAATGAATTCATGTTAGTGTTGATGTTCGTCAGATTACCTCTGACCCATTACGTTATAGCCGAGACTGGTAAAGTAATCTATGTGCCTACCCATGAAACGCACTAAACAGGAAATATTCGTTTACGGATTCAGAAGCTAACCAACCTGCAAGTTTAAACAAAGACGCGCATGTAGAAATAACTCAACATTAAAACTCATTTGATGCGAGTGCACAAACCATAATTTGCCAATGCAATGACTCAAGGTTGGTTAACTTTACGCCTAAGATAATTTCACGTTGACGTTAGCTTCTTTTGTTCCAATCCAGACAATGTTATGCTTGTGAGTGTCAGTACGTCTTGCCCAAACTGCCCCATTGCCTGTCAATACTTGAAGTAGTTTTAACTATTAACGTTAATATTCGTGCAAACACAATAACGCTTTCGTTTGTGAGCTTGTACCAAAACACGTATAGTTAGGTATGACAACTTTAAAGGGAGTAGATCTCGGTTATTAGATCATTACACATGCTATCGAATGTATAATTTACTAATGTCAGTTATCTCCGATTGACTCCAAAGTAATTTTTTTGGCTTCAGTGGTCAAACATACCTGTATGCAAGGGTCATACATTCGAATAATTTCGTCAACGATGCATCTATGGAAAGGTGGGACCTGCTGGTCTTTCCAAAGTGATATGTTTGACAGGTTTGTTTGTTAACTGTGTCAAAGTCATAGCCTTTTTTGGGTGGGTGTTCGGTATGCGGGGAAGACACCATGAAGTGGCCACTGTGAATGATCTGACTCTCCCGTCCATCAGATCTCTTTAAAGTTAATCCGAGATGGGGTTCCTCTGCATCCGAATCGTCGTCCTGTTCTTGCTTGATATTCATCACAGGCCTGTGTTGTCGCATTTCTCTCATGGCCATGGCGAACTGGCTAAGTTTCTAGAGTGCTAAGCCTCGTAGTCTGCATAGAACTTTTTAGAGTTTGAGAAAATTACTTCACATTACCGACATATGAGGTATTTTCCGAGGTGACTCTACACATTTCCTCTACCGTGTCTATTATCTCCCCTCTGTCCTGAACTTATCCAACTTTCCAGTTTGACTGCACGGTGTTGATTCCTCAACGACCGCTCCACCTACATCGACAGCTTCTTGAACAGAAAAACTCTCTTGACTTCGTCACTGTGAGTCTCATCGTGATTGGACGAAACCTTTGCAACACCCACTAAAGCAAATCCAACCTAAGCAGGGTCATTTTTAGGCTAGCTAAGGGGGAAAAATGTGTTTTTCATGCAGATTTTTTTCAGGCCTATTTTTTGTGTGAATACAGTGCTACATCCACATTAAAATAAATACAACAGTCAGCAGATTTAGGCATAAGCAAAAGCTCACGTGGAAAAGTTAGTTATACTATCAGACACTTTGATACTATCCCATGGCACTAGAACTAGTGTCCTAAAATCTTGTATGAGGAGTTACTGGCTTTATATCTTACTGCTGGAAAATGTGTTTGGTAAATCAGATCAATGCAAAGTCATAAACTACATACAAATTAAATAGGTTTACCAACAAGTGAATGCTTATAATTGAAGCCAAAATAGTTTTCTCTCATTGATCACTGCTACTGTGTCCATGTAATTACATATTTTCATCAGCCATTGACACAGACAAGCCCATTGAAATATTAACCAAACCGGGTCAGATCAATTGATTTACATTTATGACTTGCTATTTTTCGATAAAACAGCTGTGAATTCAATAAAAACAACATTAAAACCTTTACCACATCTAGTGACATACACAGGTCAGATCTATACCGTACAATAACTGTAAAACTGAAATATCGAGTTATGGTACAAGAACAAAAAAAAGTTGTTATTGACAGCAACACTACAGGATGCTTCACTGTTCTCTTCCTGATGAAAGGAAAGAGAAAGCTGCTCCATGTTGTGGCTGTGGTGAGAAGTCCCTGTCAGCAGGTCTCATGCATCTGGTCACGTGTACTTTTCATGCTAGTACCACAATAATGCTGCAGATCTGTCTCTGTTCATTTCCACTTTCATTTGGCTGGTGTGTTAGAGTGGAGGTGCAAAACACAACAGTATGTGTGTCTGGGATGCGCTTCAAAAATGGATAATTGCATACTTTTCTAATGCTAGTGCATCACTGGTGTGTTCTAGTAAAAAATACTTTGATACATTTCTTAAAACATGGAATTATATATTTCTGCCAAAAGATCAATTAACACTGCGGTTAAAATAAATAAAAATAGCACATTTATTGAGCATTAAAGGAGCTCTGTGCAAGACTTTTAGGCTATAACACTTGAACCTGAATGATGTCACTTCTGTTGTTGACATTCCATGTAAACAAACAAAGCGCTACTCTCAAATGCACGCTACTAAATCAACTTTGCTCACTGCCCCCAGCATATATGCATGCTCACTAACCCCCACCCCCGCCGCTAACCATTTTGTTGGTGTTTGGCTAAATGTGATGTTTTGGTGCACAGCCTCTAGTGCTTGTTTGACGTTTACAGCCCCTGTGTCATCTCCAGAGACCGAACTTTTTCACAATGTATTCTGGGGGGAGGCAGCAAGCTGATCAAGGGGAGATGCCTACAATTTGAGACAAAAATGAAATTGCACTAAAAACCATGCAAGATCTCATCTGGCACCTTTCACAACCTTGACACAGCAAACTGACAATGTAAAAAAAAAAAAAAGTCCAAAGCACTGATGATTACAATTTCAATCGAATTTATTAGAATAGCAGAAAGCATACGGGTTGATTAAAAAAAATATTTACATCTATAAGACAGAAGGACAGAGCATTTTCACAGAAAAAGAAACTGGTACTTAGTGTTGATATATACTGTGGCTACTATAGATGGAACTTCACAAGCTGATAGGTATAACTAATGGAATCTTACCCTCAATTGTAACATCCTTTCTTTGGCAATTAACACATTCAAAAATGAAAGTGACTTTGAGCACCGAGTCAAACTATATCAAACAGGTGAAATGTTTGTAACTACAAAAAATGGACATGCAAGACCATATGAACTCAAGAAACTCACAGAAACTCAAGAGCAGCCCCAGCTGTCCTCATAGAGAGACTTTTCTTAAAAGTCAGACCAGTCACCAGGACTTCTAGAGGCGAGTCCAGTCAATGGGCGTCTTTCCAGACTTCTTCAGCAGCTCATTGGTTCTGGAGAAGTGCTTGCAGCCGAAAAAGCCCCTGTGAGCTGACAGTGGAGAGGGATGCACAGCCTGCAGGACATGGTGCCGTTTCTGTTGGGTAGCCATTTTCCAGAATCCGAGTAGACACAAACAAAGGAGCATGATTAAAACACTAGTGTAGGCAGCAGACAGAAACCCAAGACTGGATGTAGAGTAGTCTGTAAGGAAGAACACAGACACAGGACTACTTGTCTACATGCGTGCTCTAACCTTATTGATGGAAGCCCCCTTCTTTTGAGCATAGGCTCCCCAGAGCATGAAAACTAGTCCATCCAGGTTGGTGCTGAGCCACTGGATGACGGCGTCAGTAAACGTCTCCCAGCCCTGGGCCTTGTGAGAGTTAGCCTGGTGCGCCCTTACTGTTAGCACAGCGTTGAGCAAGAGAACACCTGCAGAGGGGAAAGGAGCTTTCAATTCAGATTCGGGCTTGTCAACAGTCTCCCCCGCTAGAGGACCAGTAGGACCAGTCTCCCCTGCTTTGTGGACCAGTACAAACAACGTATAGATTTTTGACAGTAATTTCATGTGATTTGTTACCAAAAACCCATAAAGAGTAGGGTCTTGTATTGCAGAAAGCAGGACCTTGCATACTAAAGAGCGACCATCCGGTTGGGCAACTGAAACAATGCATACATGACAGTAGTTTGCAAGTTGCCTAGAAATGGGGATGCTCGTGTCCGTCACTTCCCAGTTTGGCACATTTTCATCTTGTTTTTTAAATAATTTTTGGAAATTTTGTCATGTCATGCAAGCATTTTAAGTACTTATCTAGTTAAAAGTATTCATAAGTCATTTCTTGTCTTGTTTCTTTGTATATCTTTTCCATATCTTCAGTTCTGACCCATCGGGGAATAATTCCATGGGCTGAGCTTTGTATGAATCCATCCCTCGGCTGCTTTAGTGTCTTATCAAGGAATGACTATTATCTGTCACAGTCAAAGGCCCACAACCTGTTGATCTGTTGGACTAGCCTAGCCTTTGCCAAGAGTCCTCCGTACAGGCCAGCCTCTGTCTCCGGGGGCGCAGACCAGCCTGACTGGACTGTTTCAGCAATGTCATATACAAGCCTGGCCCTATATGGAGTCATCAATTGATTCATTTAGTTTATCGGTATATTATGTTTTTGTCTTTGGGTGCAACTTGTACCAGAAAAGCGCTACATTAAATAAACTTACCCTGTATCTATAGCAAGGCATCTCCATTTGCAAAAATATAAGTACACACAATAAGTACATAGAGACTCGATACACTTACATTAACTACACCATACAAATAGCCACAAAATATACAATCACAAATAAATAAATACATTTCCTTTCACTGCATCTTAGATCATGTTCTGATAGATTCCGTATTAAACTCTGGATCGGCTAGTACACCAAGGTTCAATTTGTCGAAACTAATCAAAGATTCCAGATTTGGAAATTCCATGGTTTGCTATGGGTAATCCAGGATCACTCTTAAACAACTGGAACCTGATCACAGATGGCAAAAAAATATGCAATTTGCAAATCCAGATCACTTTGACCCAGATTAAACAGGGCCCGGGAAATCAGCAAATACATAATATTACAGTGGTTGAAATAATAAATCTCCACAAATCATCATCTCTGTTTGAGAAACTGTCCCTGCATGACCACGATCTCCAAGCCATGAACCATCTCTCTACTCAACACTAAGCATTATGGGCCCTTACCTTGCTGGGCCCAGCCTGTCAGGTCTCCATGCTTGGGGTGCTGGAAGCCCTCTATATCAGTGCAGAGCTCCTTGTACATATTCTCCAGACTGCAAGCAGACAGACCGGGGATCACAATGTGTCTGACTTCTAAAAGGTTATGATTTTTCTTATGGAATAAAAAAAAAAATCTTAAAACAATGCAGAGAGGAAAGCATACGGTATATGGCCCATACGGCCCAAACCAAAGCTCAACTACTTAATGGCTAGTGAACACATGTAATTGTGCGTGTGTAGGTGTTCATGCAAAAATTCCAAAAGTGCAATGATTTTTAACACTTTTAACACTAACAACCTTTCTCCAAGGCAAGTTACTTACTGTTGTGATTATCTTCTCATCAATGTTTTTAAGGGCATGATTGGGTCTGTAAGTGCGTATCTATCTCTGATTAACGGTTCAATTTACTTCATGTTGTCACACCAGATAGGGGTTCACCATCTCCACACAGTAAGGGTCTATGCATACAGCAAGTGCATATAATGCACAGCTACATGCTATTCACTCTCAAAACTGTCTTGGCTTGGCTAACATCAGAGTGATTCTTAGAAGTCAAGTAAGCACATGCACATGTTTTTAAATGAACATTCAGGGTTGTTTTAAGGACATGGGTGTGAGTGCCATTCTGAGGCAGGCAGAGGCTATTCTAAATTGGCCACGAAACGTCAATTTCAGTGAGAACCACTCTACTGCATTCTAGACAACTCAGAAAAGTGGCTAAACGTATTAAATATTTATTATGCATCTTCATATTGTAAATTCTTAGCTTCTTGTTTTCCAAAATAAGAGCCACTGTGTTCTGGAAATATATGTGACCCATAAAAAAGTACCAACCTAGGTGGTGGAGGAACAGGCTTCTGCACACTAAAACACAGTCCATGAGCCTGACCTGGTCCATGGTATGGATCCTGCCCTAACACCACAACCTTCACCTGTACAAAATACAGACAGAAACATGCAGAACAATATACTGTAGTCTCACAACTACACTAACAACACTTTTATCCTGTTTTCCCTGACAGTATAGCTTAGTTGATCACAGTTCGGTAAACAATTTTCCTAATTGTCACCATTATCGATGGCTGCCAAAACGGTGGACCTACAGCAAGTTCATTCATCTCTATGAGACCACTGTTTAGGCTTCATCACAAAGGTAAGACTGAAGAACTTTACAGGGAAAATTCTGGCAGCTGAAGGGAATTTTCATTCAATTTCAGAAAGAGAAATACTGTATGTTTACATTTCAGACAACAATGTTCCCTATTGGAATGGAGATTACATGAATGTTGAAAGTCTCAGCCATGGTGATTTGCAGTAATTATTGGTTGCCGTAAGAAATGTATTTGCATGAACATGTGCCTAATGATGTAACATGTCATAAGCAGTCTCCCTCACATCCTGACTCTGAACATGTTAGAGATCTATTCCTCAGCCAACCTTCAGCCCCTCCTCATTCATTACTTTCAAATGAGTGATAACCATACAGTATCTTGCCTGAGTGAATTCCCTAACTCGCCACTACGGAAACCAATTGAAACAGAAACCACAGAAACATTTGCAATGCATAGATGTAGGAAATATATATTACACATATTTTACATCATATATGACAATGTTGTAGTAAATGCATTGGAAGTAGAGTTCATACTTGTACTTTGAGCATGCATGTGTGTGTGTGAGGAGTAGAGACAATCTAAATCAGAGAATGGGCTCTCACATCTTTAATGTCACACATCTGGGTCCATGTGAACACCTGGTGTGGGGGAGGGTACACTGTGTGTTTCTTCCTCTCATCTGCCACAAATGACATCAGCTGTATAGGGAAGAGAGAAACTTACTTTGATAAAGAATTCAAAATTCAGAGGATCACAATTCACAAGCACACAGAAAATCCTACATCACAGAGCAGAGACACTCCGTGTAAATGCTGAACAACTGCTTACCTCTTTGAAGTAGGACTTGCTAAACTCTTTGCTCAACGCTCTTTGCCAACTCTCTCCAACGCCATCGGGGGCACTGTGGACTGCGAGTCTCTCCAACGCCGCTTGCTTGTTGCGAGCAATACGCTCCAACTGCTCCGGGCTCAGCGAGGATGAGGATACGGGGTCTGCGCTCTCGGTCTTTTGTTTCTTCACCTGTTTAATTTTTGTATATTTAGTTAGTGTACTGTTTTGTATGACTACTGCCTGTCCGACCGGATACAAGAGTGTTTTTCTAACGAACGGGAATCTTATGGCGATCATGGCATGACCGCAAGGTAGCCGAGGATACACTACAGTCGCATGATGCTCTCGAATTACATTTAGTGTCGGCCAGGTAGGATATTTGTCCGTGCAAGTTTTTGACCAATTTCAAGTGCGACAACGTGACTGTCAACATTGAAAAGTCTACTTCTACTTCTTCCTCTTCTTCTTCTTCTTCTTCCTCGTCACCATTTATTGTCGAGTATAATTTCTTGGGCGCATACCGCCACCCACAGGATTGTGCAAAGAGACTTGGTTTTAAAAGTCATTCCGCCCTAGGCAAGCCAAGTGCGTTCTGGAACATGCGTGACCAGAAACAGAAAAGAAATTTAAAAAATAAACTTTTTGCAGTGGTGACTGCCAGCCGACTGTGAGCGGTCTGGCGCGTGAATTTAAATCCAAGACCATTAAAGCCATATTTTCCACGGAGGGCATCTCTATTTTTAATATATGTTGACGAACTGATAAATATAATAAACTTGAGACCCGTGTACACGGGTGTATATCATCCTTATTACAAAACAGATATGGGACAGATACAACTCAATAGGATGCTTAAAAAATCAAAAGGTTCTCCGGAATGCCGAATGCGTCAAGAAGTGCTCAGTCATGTAACGTTATCTAGATAGCCTGCAAGTGATAACATTATTTACATAGGCCTAAAATGTGCTTTTAAAGAATAATCGTTTGCTTATTTTAATACGCTTAAATATTTTAGATAATTCTGGCCCAACTGGAGATCTGTCCCATGTCTGGACAAATTAGGCTACTGAAACTTGCGTTCTCACAAACCTGCCCTCCTGGCGATCTGTTGTCATGTGTCGAAAGGGGTTTTCGTTTTCTCCCTCTCCTCTTCTTTGTTGCGCTTTTCCTCAGACCTTCCATTTATTTGCGAGTTGTTTACAAGCAGTTGGGCAACTAATAATGGGCGACTGCAATGATCACAGTGCGCCTGAGAGGCGCTACTGTGTTCGTTGTCAGATAGACCCATGGATAGACCCGCTGCTTGATTGTCAACTCAACTCATTCAAGCTTGGGCCAGAGCAAAGGCCGTGTGTGGTTGTAACATATTAAAGAATGTGTTCTAAAACATGTTACACTGTTACAAGGTGTTTACATATTACGTCGTTAGTTGGGCGAGGGGTATTTCCGGAAAGCAAAGGAAGAAGATGGTTGTTAGGAAATGTGCCGCTGGCTAGTCTGCTGCCAAGTCCCCGTGCACGTGATCAATGAATGAACAAAGAAATTCAAAAGCGCGTAACATTACAGGCCATTTCTTTAAATACACTACAAACAAGGTAAGAGTCGTCCCTCGTCACGGTTGCTAATAGTTGAGTGAGTGAAATTAGAGAAGTGTGCTGCACTGGCTGCAGCCAACAAAAACTCACGTTGTTCCTTGCGTTCTCATCATTTTCCTTGTGATCTCCGATAGTCCTCTTTTTGTCAACTGGACCAAAAAAGTTTCTTATGCTCTTCTGTCCAATCATGGTGCCTAAGCTTACTGTGTTTTACCCTGTCAGAGAATTAGTGAAGGACAGACTGCATCTACTCCGTGCCTACTACCACTGAATCCCTGATACTCTCCCGCCAAATTGACGTGACGCAAAATTTGCATAAATTTCGGCGCTGTCGCGTAGCCTACAGTGTAGATGGGAAATATCTGTTAAAAATGTGTATTTAGGCTACATGCAATATAAAATAAAAAATATTATAAATATCCATATAGATTGCATTTTAGTGTATCATAGAAGTGCAGTTATGTCTCAAGACTAAACACTGCATCAAGTGCTTCTCGGAGTAATCTGTACCCACGAATAACATCGGTGTTATTCATAGACATGAGAGAAAATGAAATGAAAATCACACCTCCTCTGTAAATCCTATATCCGTTTGTTCTAATGAGACTAATTATATAGTAGCCTAGTTACATACTGAGATGGAAGATCGACTTCCGTACTCCTCAACCAAAAATTTGTTCCAACTATTTATTTTCATTTTGCTCAATCATGGAATTGACTGTAGGCTACATTTCACTGCTAGTTCTTCACTTTTATAATTGCTTGTGAGATATTTATCTTGTGTCTAAAGATCTTTTTCACAGGTACTATGTTCAGTATAGCCTATGACGTTTTCCACTGATATGTTCAGTACTTTCTGGTCCATAACTGCTCAAATAGCTTCCACATGCAGCAGTCCTGCAACACTGTTACCTTTCCATCCCGTTCGTTGTGTGATGTGCAGGCGCTGGGATGGACAAGTTTGTGACACACAGCAGGAAGAGGCCTGAGGGTGCATCTGATGGGGCTTGTCACAGCAAGAAGAGCAGAGAGGAGTCTGAGGAGGAGCTGGCTGAGGGGCATGGAGAGGAGGAAGAGGACAGCTCATTGCTTGAGGAGTTTGCGCATCCTCTACCTTGGCGGAAAATTGAAGCGGAGGGTCTGGACTGTGACTACTGCCAGCTGTTCAAGACAGAGGAGGCTAATGAGCTTTTTAATGCGCTGGAGACGGAGGTTGAGTACTTCACAGGTGAGCTGCAGCCAAGGATGGCAGAGATTGTACATCCCAGCCAGGAGAGGGTGTTGACCAATTCGATCATCCATGGTCCATCAGTAGTCATTGGTCCTGAGTAGTGGACATGTCATTTTCCCCTTGCTTTTTTGGGTGTGTTTGTGACTGACCTCTGCACAGGTGACCAGACCAAGGTGCAGGTGTTTGGGAAGACCTACAGTGTTCCGCGGAAGCAGGCGACCTATGGCGATGAAGGGCTCATGTACTCTTTCTCTGGGGTGCATCTGCTTGCTCGACCCTGGACTCCAACGCTGCAGAACATACGGGATGCTGTCACCAAGGCAACTGGGCAAACTTTCAATTTTGTGTTAGTCAACAGGTGAGGACCTAACTATTCAACCAAATGGTTGGCTGTGGTTCATAATAGATAGAACAGATCAGTAGGCATCATATAGAGGACAAGGGAAACATTTCTGAACAGTCAGCCACTGCCGCATTCTTCCATTTCGAAAGGGCACAGAACTCTCCCATCTCAAAAACGTTCCCATTTCCACACCAAGGCCCTGAATGTGTGCCCTGATGGGAGCAGGGGGAATGAGGGGTTGAGGGGGGAGGCTGGGGTCATGTGCAAAGAACTGGGCTCGGTTTCTAGTGGGGTGTGGAGGCCTATTGTCTTGTTCCTACTGGCAGCAGTGAACATGTTGAAAAAGCAGGGTAGGCAGTAGAGGAGGATGGCCCGGAGTTGGATGGAAACCCTGGCCTGGGAGTACCCATGCTGCCTTACACGCTCACATGGAAACCCAGCTACTGACAGGTGGTGGTTTGCAAATTGTGCTGCTGATGTTAGCTTGTATAAGCAGCAACTTGTACTATAGACCTTTATAATATACAAATATGGGCCTACACTTCATAGTCCTTTTAAAATAAAATATTCAGTACAGCATACATAATAATGATTCTGTTTCAAATGTTTTTTGTTTTTTTAATTCAATTAAATGGACTGCATTTCTGCTGTAGAATGTAGTTGAGTATCATGTTTGATAAGGTCTCTTCTCACAGGTACAAAGACGGCCTTGACCACATGGGAGAGCACCGTGACGACGAGCGAGAGCTTGACCCATGCTGCCCCATTGCTTCTGTGTCCTTGGGAGCTGCGCGGGATTTCGTGTTCCGGCACCGGAACAGTCGTGGCGGTGTTGGGAAAGGCGGACCAGCACCTGTGAAACTGGAGTTGGCCCACGGCAGCCTGCTGCTCATGAACGCCCCCACCAACACACACTGGTACCACAGCCTGCCCGTGCGCAAGAGGTGCCAGGCGCCGCGCATCAACCTCACCTTCAGGCGCATCCTCAAGCACTTAGTGAGCACGGCACCCAAGGCAAGAAAGACCTGAGCTTAGGGCCCGCATGAGAAGAGATCACTCGTGCTCCAACTCTCTCGGACTCTCAGACATGGCCTGAGACCCCCTGAACCCTGACCACTGAACCACGGAATGGCCTCTCTGCCACAGAGCAGCTTCACATTGGCTGATTCAGGCCAGTTAAAGCAACACTCCACCATTTATGGAAATATGTTCATTTTCCATCTCCCCACGAGTTTATTCATTGAGCCATACCTTTCTCCTGTTCATCCAGTCCTTCTCTGAGTCTGGCGATATCTATTTAAGCTCAAAGCTAGCATTTATCACTGAAGCGGATTAGACCAGGCGAGATGCTAATGGTCCAATCCGATTCAATGATAAATGCTAATTTTGAACTGAAATTGGTATTGCCAGACTCAGAGAGGGACTGGATGAACAGGAGAAAGGTATGGCTCAGTTAAAGGAAAAGTTCACTATTTTACACTTAAAGCCTTGTTGTTAGATAGTTTCTGATGAAATACAACTGTTAACATTTGAATTTTGACCCATTCTGCTATTGGGAGAATTTTGCTTTTTTGCTGCAGCCTTTAGAATGGAGTATAGGTGCACTGGAACAATTGCTCCTGAAAGGCATTAAACATTCGTTTGTAAAGACGAGAAACTCACCGAGTGGTCATTACTATTCACTGATGTGTTCACAAAAATATCGCTGCAAACTGCATCAATTCCGACACGTTATTTGAACATTTATTCTCAACTGTGGACTTATTTTTACTCATATCCATCCGCCTAATAGTTTAGAAGCTCTAAAAGTAATGAAGGAAGTCACAGTTTGTGATGATTTTTGTGTCAGTGCATCAGTGAACATTACGAATCACTCTGTGAGTTTCACGTCTTTACAAACTAATGTTTAATGCCTTTTAGGAGCAATTGTTCCAGTGCACCTATACTCCATTCTAAAGGTTACAGCAAAAAAGGAAAATTCTCCCAATGGAAGAATGGGTCCAAATTCAAATGTTAACCGTTGCATTTCATTTGAAACAATCTGAAAACATGGCTTTATGTGTAAAATAGTGAACTTTTCCTTTAATTAACTCGATGGGAGATGGAAAATGAACATATTTCCACAAATGGTGGAGTGTTGCTTTAAGTCTCACTGGGGCTCAGGGCTTTGGGGAGGGGAGGGGGGGCTTGGGGAGTTGGCTACTGATGCAGGGGGGGGGGGATCTCAGCCTGCATACGTGGTTGTCACATGTGGGAATGGGAACAACAAACTTAAATAAATGTTAAATGTTGTTATACTGTGCTTGTTTGTGTTATATTGTAAATAAATGTCCAGATAAAGTCAACTAAGCCCAATTCCTTTCCAGTGAAAAAAGACATCTCTTGTTTACAAGGAAAAGTACTTTTATTTGTTTTTTTTTATAAAACCAATAAGTACATATGGAATAAATAAGTGAAACGCAACCATAACCTCTGTACAATACTACTAATGCAGAGTGAAAAACAATAAACCAGAAAAAAACTAAACAAATATGGTCCCAAGACTAACATTCTATCATTTCCTCAGGTTCAGAGACCGAACTTACACAAGGCAATAGTTTGGCTGGACTCTGGTAAAACAAGAGAGTAACGACAACAAAAAAAAGAACTTGTGGTATAAATATTTACATATCTTAGCGAGCAGATGTGAACTAAGAAAAGAGAATTTTTATGGAAACTTCTAGTGTCTGAAGTACCAGCACCGCTGGACCTATTGTTGAGGCATTGCATACCGCCCCACCCCCTCTCCAATCACACACACACACACGCTGTCTGACCAGGTCGAATCTATACAGTGTCATTTTTTTTGTATTACGTTTCTCTTTTCCACTGGATCCGTGGGACCACTAGGCAATGGGAGTACACCACTCTTCTCACAACCTGCCGTGCCAGCGCACCCTTATATGCCTTGGCTAGGATGCTATGCTACTTTTCTTTTGTTTCTGTAGTGACATCTTTTCGCAAGCACACATTCTACTCCTGATATTCCCATGATCCTCCAATCAGCAGTACTACCTCTTCCACACGCACTGGAGGTTGTGCCGGTTATTATGATCGGCTAACGGGTTTGTAGATCGACCTATCCGTGCCTGCATCGTGGTGTGTACACGTGTGCTATGGGGACACGTGCAGCCGCAGCGTCGCTGGTCACATCGGGAGGCTTTGCTGTGGCCGCTGAAGATGGTGACCTGCATTTCACAGTCGTGGGTCTACACAGATGTAGACCTCTGCTCTGCCATTCCTGCCTCAGGTGCCGACTGGCTGTGCGGACATGATACCGTGTGCACTTGGGCGACGGAGAGGAGTTGGTACAAAATGGGGGATGTGGGGGGAACAAAGAGAGAGAGAGGGCACTTGAGAACGTTTTTTTTTTTGTTTGTTTAAAAAAAAAAGATCAAGATTCAACATTTCAAAAAAGAAATTAAACGTTAAAACACACGTCGTCATCTGCTTTGTTTGTGACTTGTGGGATGGTCACCTAGTGTATCCGGCACCTGTGTGGCCATCAGCTCAGTCTTCAAACATGCCCTTGGCTGGACACTCCCATGGCCGTGTGTGTGTGTGTGTGTGTGTGTGTGTGTGTGGACTACAGCAGCAGGACAAATAGATGCAGGGCCAGAGGAGAACAGTGTGCGGACCCTCCTGAGTGTGAGGGGAAAACAATTGAAGGGGACCAGGGGAGGGTGACGTTATCTACGGCCACAGTGCACTCGCACGTGTGTGTGTGTGTGTGTGTGTGTGTAACATCAGCAGCGGGTCTCACAGTTTTCTTTTCTTTCTAACAAAAACCAAAGAAAAGCTGAAACTACAGGCGCCTGAGGCTTGACCTAGAGAGAGAGAGAGAGAGAGAGAGAGAGAGAGAGAGAGAGAGAGAGAGACGGGAGGGAGGTTAAGCTGGAGGTGGTGTTCTTTCATCCATGCAGATATGTCAG
>JASCQY010000293.1:18012926-18025082 GCA_030264315.1 Sardinella tawilis | reverse complement strand
CCGTATTGACGCATATCTCAGATTGATGAGAATTTATCAAACTTCCCCAACTAGGATTTCTTAGGACTTTTAGTATGCTGTTCTGGACACTCAGTAGAAATGATCTAAGCTGAAAAACAAACTATTACAATTAGTCTGACGAAAAGTGCTACTTTGCCTGGACTATAGAAGATGTGTCCAGCTTCTGCTGAGTTTTTTTGCCACGCCATCCAGCAGATTTCGCTTGCCAGGCAGGTTCAGCAAAGGTGAACTTGAACAAGCCTATTCTTTCATAGATTATTTTTTCGTCAACCCTCCTCATGAGAAGGTGTGTGGCTTTCACATCTCACCACCGTGGTACACCTGTCAACGTTATCGCCCTACAATGCCAGCATTAGCCTTCACTGGGTGTATGCCTAAGAACTGCAATTTGTGTTTCAATGCAAATGGAGGTTTTTGCATCTTTGCATTGAAACATTTAAATTGCAGTTTGATTACTTAGAAATTATTAACAACTTAATTTTTGAATGTTTCTGAAAATGGACTTGCACAACTGAGCAGATCAGAGATGAGGTAGCCTAAAGTCAAGTGTACTGATGGGAGACATACTTGTGATAGCATAGCCTATTTTTGCACATAGGCCTAGGCCTACTGACACTATTTTAGTTCTAGATAACTATATTAACTTAAAAATGTTGCATAGTGTAGCTTTAACAAGCACAATACTTGAATCGTGTGAGAAATGAAAAATATACAGTATATTTAAAAAAAAACTAAACAACACTCTGACAAACAGATTTTATTTTTAATTAAAAAATAATTAACATATTAATTAGGCCTATAGCAACATCTTAAACAGCAATCAATCTGAATAGAGTCACATCATCATCAAATCACACACAACTTAATTCAGATGCAGTGTCACAAAATCTCTGCTGATGTTTGATAAGCCAACATCCTAAATCCAGGGTGGAGGGGGGCTGTGAATGTGGTCTGAACCCTGTGCAGGAGGGTCACTGCAGCATCAGAGACACTAAAGAAGGATAGACGACCCCCTCTGTAATCCACATACACACCTATTTTGTAAGGACAAGTGGCAGTGACAGACAGGGGTGTCCGTTCATTATTGTGCCAGAAAGAGATGGTTTTCTTAGCATACTCTAGACACCAAGACTGATTATTACGCCCAAATACACTGTCTTGACTTCCTATCCTGTTGATTCCTTTATAAGACATTGCTATGGAAATTCCAGCTCCACTCCAAACAACTTCCCAGTAACATCGTCCAGAGATACTCTCCTTCGACAATACCTGCCACACATTCTGAAATCTCTCTGGATGGTCAGCTCCGATGGCCATCCTCATATCATTTACTTCCACCTTTTTGTTCCCATCACAAAGAAGGAGAATTCCAAATGCTGTATTTGGATCCAGTGTGAAGTGACAGGAATCTAATAAAAGGAATATTTTTCAGAAAAGTTATTTGACCACAGAAAAAATGGTATTCAGGCAGTCTATCTGTTGAGAGAGTGCTCGGTGGTTTTGAGACACCCTGTAATCCATCCCAACCGACATCTCTGGACACACATTAAGCACATACATACGCAATGAGGCTTGTGGGTTGGTCATACTCACACAGTTGGAAATCCTCTTTAGTCTTTGGGTCAGAGGGCAAAACAGTCCTGATTCTGGTCACTGCAGAGACAGGGTTCAATTTCATAGAATGTAGATCAGTTTATACTTGAGGGTTATCATGAGAACCAGAACATGTAAAAAAACAACAACAGGCCTTTCTGATTCTACAGTGAATACATACTGTACCAGTCATATAAGTCTATGGTACCAGTAACTCGGCTGAGAATTCCTCTTGTCTAAGGGATACAAATTTCATTTTTGCTCTTTTGTGAGATGAAGCACAACAGGCTATTGTAATATGTAAATTTTCTGCAAAAACTTATTTTCAAACCTTCTTTAGATATCTCAGTGACTTCCTGCTTGCAGAGGTCCTCCACTTGCTGTTTCAGTGTGGAGACAGACTTCATCACATTTTCAAAAGAGAGGCGTTGGTTTGCCATTATATTGGGCAGATCATTATATTCAGCTGTTGCACAGAATCTCTGCTCAGAAAACAGAAATGTTTCTCAATAACATCTGAATCATTAACAGTTACAAGTTGTGATCTACCTGTCTTACAGAGATTACTACCCGACAGCTATCAGTGATGTTACCTTGAGGAAATGGATGTGATCCTCTGTGTGTGGAAGTTGGTCTAGTTCAGCGTCTGTCTGCTTCATTTCAGCAATGTCCTTCTCCAGCTGCTTCAGCAGTTCTTCAGCCTGAGCCACCTCAGCCTGCCTCTGAGCCTCAATGAGCCGTTTCACCTCAGAGCGTCTCCTCTCAATGCACTGGATCAGCTCAGTAAACATCTTCTCACAGTCCTCCACAGCTGCCTGTGCAGAGCTCTGCTCACACACACACACACACACACACACGCACGCATGCACACACACACACACGCACACACAAACACATACACACAGAGGGGGGCAGGACAATCACTTCAGTTAGTCAAATGCCTCTAAATGAAAACACCTAGCTGACATTCTGTGATCACTACCTACCTTGAGCTTTGCCACAGTGTCTCTCAGGTCCTTCAGCTCCATCTCTCTCTCCTGGATTCTCTGCTGGAGCTTCTTCTGTGTCTCCACCAGACGTTTCTGTGGGTACAAACATATAACGTCATAGTCAATCAGAGCCTTTATATTCTTCCTTTATTCTCTGTCAGGCTTTTTACAGTATTGGTACAAAGCCTCTGTCCAATGTAAAATGAAAAAAAAAAACAGACCAAAACAACCACTCGTTTATAGTGGTGGGTATGATAGCAATAAGTAGAAACATGGTGTGTATTGACAGTCTTACCTGTTTGTCTGCTCTTCCTGCTGCAGCTGAGACGGTCTTATGCCCACTGTGTTCATCCATTGTGCACAGGTAGCAGATGCAGCTCTGATCCGTCTTGCAGAAGATCTCCAGGGCCTTCTCATGCCGAGAGCAGATCTTCTCCTGCAAGTCAGTCGTGGCATCGACCACTTTGTGCTTACGCCCTGGGTTCATTAGGTTGTGGACTTTGAAGTGGGATTCGCAGTACGACACCAGACACACCAGACAGGACTTGACGGCTTTGAGCTTCTTCTCAGTACAAACGTCACACTCGGCCTGCCCAGGTTGAGCGTATTTATCTGCAGGAGAAGCCGCCTGGTTTGCTGTCCTCCGCATTTGCTCCACTAATTCAGCAAAGATGTTGTTTTTGTTGAGAGCAGGCCTGGGAGTGAAACTCTGTCGGCACTGGGGACAGCTGTACACTCCCTTCTCATCCTCCTGTGCCCAGCAGTCCTTAATGCAGCCCATGCAGTAACTGTGTCCACAAGGGATAGTCACCGGCTCTCTCAGCAGATCCAGACAGACTGGGCAAGTGAACAATTCAAGGTCCTTTCTGGAGCTTTCTGCCATTTTCCAGCTGTAACAAACTCACCACCGCACACAAGCAGCAAACAAATATGGCTTCCTGGTCTAAAGGGTGAGATCATGTGATTCCTGATGGATTGTTAATGAAAGTGAAACTATCAAAACAGTAGACTGTATGAATTCAAGTCTCATGCAAATAAATATTTTATGCTTCTCACTACAGCAATGATTTGTTGTATTCATTTAAGGCACATCCATCACAAAGATGTAACCATGAGCCTAGGGTGCTGTGTAAGCCTACTTTGGAAGTTGGACGTACATTTATAGGCTACTGCTGCTTAGTTCAATACATCATAACGACCAGGAGGAGGCGACATTCTCATTAGGCACCTGAACAAAGGAAATGAATTAAGTAGGGAATCTGTAACAGAATTCAAAATGAGACTTAATGTAACACCTTAATGAACTGAGATGTTATGGCAAGTGATTGAGTGCAATACAGAACCAGATGGAGGAGTAGATTCACATCTCTTCAGCAGCCTCTGACCACTCCAGCCATCTCACTCTTTCAGACGGTGGAAGGCACAGCAGAGACAGACAGGTCATGCACACTACCAGTGTATGGGCATGCAGGAATGTGAGAGGGCCTGTTCTGTGTTCTGGAGGAAACAGCCTCTAATCTGGACACACACACACACACACACACACACAAAGAATATAAATGACACAAAGGTCCTTAGTCTCACACATGCATACCTGTGTGTGGCTGACCCTGACAGCGAGACACACCTGAGAGTCTGCTCAGTGTGGGTGGTCAAACAGGTAAATCTTGTTGTGTGTGAAGCATGCCATTCAGGTGTCCCAAGGATGAGCACGGTTGGAAAAGTACCCAAATGCGTTGCGCTGAGATTTTGTCTTTGCTTGGAAATCAAACACCACAACATTGCACTTCATAATCTATACATAATCTATATTAGATCTCTAATGACTTTTCTATTTTTATATTTGATAGTGGATATTTTTGATAATAATTCTGATGATTATTAGAAACGTTTTCGCGTATGCCCCCCTATTCTTCAGCACTAGCCTACTGCTAACTGTTACGAGCTTCAGCCCTCATTTAATATGCATCATCAACTTGATCCCATGGTTCGACAGTTTGCCCAGTGGCTGGGGTGGGGGCTGATGCTTTCTGCCCTCAGCTATGAGAGAGATGTTCCCATCTGTCCCAGCCAGTCTTTCAGCACACTTAACATGGGGCACGTGTTTCCAGCTCCTCTTTCTCCTCTCACCGTCTTGTGACAGGCTGAAGGGAACCGCTGTGTTCTATTCTGATCAGAACTGGACTTGGAGATCGAATGTTCTCAGTTTTAATTAGGATATATAGAGATCTCTGTTAGGAATAGCATTGAATGGGCCCAGCTGTGGAAAGAAATATGCCTGTTAGATTGTATTGTTTCTGATGCTAGGGACCTCCCAACTTTGCTTGTAATTAAGATAATATCTGTTTCACCACAGCTGCGATAAAAGTAATTTGTCTGCTGAATGTCAACACATCCATCTATTTTTCTTTGTACTGTAAAAAAACACAGTAATCCACAGTTATGCCATGTCATGTTTTTTTCCTTTTCTTTTTTCAGTTTCTTACTGAAGAACGTGTTCCTTAAGTCTTGCGTGGTATTTGAGGGAGCAGCTGACAGTGTAGATATGATCATGAAGTGTTGTACTGTAGGTGCATGGGGAGGAACAAGTCTTTGCGCTGACATCAGGAGCCGGCGTAGAGCTGGGCTCATAGCGGACCAAAAGTGGTGTCCCTGAAGGACAGGGCACAGGAAGTCTCAAATGATTTCCTGTGTTCTAACAAACGGGTAGAATGCAAAAGGAAGTTACAACATAATGACATCACCACTCCAGATTAGTCTACTGCACTTTGTGCAAGTGCAAAACACAGCTACACCCATTTGTACCAAACATGTTTGTATCAAAAGCATCAAAGACATGGAATCTGAGTCAGACATCCTGTGACATTATCAATAATTTTGTAGGCCTGAGCCCATTTGCTAGTGATGGAATTTATGGCTCTTCGAGGAGATCCGGATTTTGGCGATCCATTCCTTTCAAAGAGCCGTTCAAAAGAATTTTTGGCTCTTTATAATTATCTAGTCAGTTTTAAGACGCCAGCTTGGGGGCAATATCTTAGTTGGAATTATTCTGAATTATTTCCTCATTTGTCATGTGTAGACTATTCATAGGGTGGCACAACATCCCTCTGCTTACACAGTGACATGTCTGGAATCAGACCGTTCACAGCGCTGAAGTTGTCGTTCAAACTGTCTCTGCACATAATAGTCCAGCGCTACTGACCAATCAGAGCTATCAGGCAGCCGTTTCATCCAACAGACAGCCCTTTTGTCATCATGCTAAGCCCTCCCCAATGACTCGCTACACAGATAGAGCGCTCTGATTGGTCAGTCCTACATCGAGACAGGCCAGGATTTGCCTTTACCATGCGAGACTAGACCAAGTAGCTAGGCAAGAATATATTCTGTTTCTGCCACTCGGTGGTCTAGATTTCTAGGCTACCCTATACCAACAGAACCTCAGAAAGATGTGAGGCAACCTGTTCAGCTAGCATCATGTGTTGGCTGTGTATCTCAGGATTGAGATAACTGCTGTTTGACCTTCTCCTAAATTGTCATTTGTGCAAATTTTGCACTTACTTGTAGGCCTACTTGTATTTGTTACTGGATAAGTTACTAACATTAGCTACTGTTTTAATGGTGTAAAGTCTAAAAAGATGTGCTCAAGTGCTTGAGACCTGAGGCATGCACTAAGTCCTGTTCATTTTCCTTTCCAGACAGAATAATATAAATTTGAGGATATATTGGGTGATCTTAATCTGTTTCCTTCAATCCTGTGGAGTGTTTGGATGCACGCGTGAGAAGACTGGCTAGATCATTTTGATTCTGCACTTGTTTTTACTTCAGGAGGTCTCCACAGGCACCATGCCACGTAGGATAACCAATCATAGCTCGGGCATGGCCTCCTGTGTAATCCCGACTCAGTCTGGCTCTGTTTTTAATCTCTGCCTCACTCTGATGTGTCCATTGGCAGATTTAATCCCCATGATAAAAACATGTCTCTGTCCATACATACTTACTATGGTAGCCTAATAACCAAATTTTAATTTAAGAATGCTGCATGTAGACTTATGTGCCTTAGAACACATTTGTAGGCTTAATCCACATTTGTAGGCCTAATAGTAAAGTCTTGGCACAGTAAATGTTAAAATCTTGGCACATGTAGTGAAACGCTTTCTGCAACGTAGACTGAAATAAGAAAAAGTTTGCACATTTTACCATATATGCAAATCATGCAACTTGAAATTTCTATGGCTGGATAATAGATCTATTTATATCGCCATAATATCTACTGTGCATTGGAGTTAGTTTGTTGGGAGGGCCGCACATTACGCGTGACGTAGCGAAATACAGCGGTGACGTTTGATCTCTCCTCCCGTTGCCAAGCGCAAGTGTTCTCTCCAGCGGCTCGAGTGAAAGCGAGGACAGTCAGACCATGGACAAGCAAGAGGATTTCATTACTCTCACGGATGTGCGCTCTTCAACACTCTGATGTGGGGATGCAATTGTGGTGTTCCTAAATGTGGATTAAAATACATTGATTGTCTGCATTTGGATTAAGGCGTTGTCATAACACTGTTTTAATGAGCGTTCCACACGCTGCTTAGTTTGTATGTTATCCCTTTTTTAATCGGAGGAGTGGATGTTACATTCAGGAATAATCGTCAACGTCGTTACAAGAGATAGACTGCACACTGTGAACTTCCTTGGACACAGGGTCTAAACTGGTTTAGAAGGATGAATTCCATACGGCACACCGTGAAAAGCAAAAGAACGGAAACTCATTTGGGAGCGGAAAGAGAGCACTTCGAAAGACAGCAGGTATCCTCGCCGACGTTGTATCTGCTTAACATTCATTTCTCTCCAGTTGTGATGGTGCATTTCAGACATGTCATTCCAGCGCTAGGCTACGACTTATTCAGTTTAGCTTAGGCTACTCTGCTCTAACGAGTTATGCAGTCCAATTTTATGTGAACATCAAAACGGACCAGAGCACTATTCATTAGTGTAGCCTAATCATAGAAGCTAAATTTGTTTTCGAGAATTTCCACGATATTTCGTTCGGTTGGGCCTGGCCTATGTTGAAACATCTTCCAGGTAAAGTTAGCCATAGGCTACGTAGCATCTCATACAGCACAGGTGTCAAGGTGTTGAGAGCTCCCTGGCAGCCGCTTGGAACACAGTTGGTTACATTGTAACCATCAAAGACTTACTTTGTCCTTTTAGTCCTTCTCGCATCGGCTAAATACTTTGACGGTGGGCCTTATAGGATGGCATGTTTATATTATGCCATTATCCTAACTCTCTTTCATTTAATTTAAAGACAGTCGTTTCTGCTGCTGGCTTGACTTTGGCTAACGCGCTGGACGCTATGAAAATGCCATTAGCCTAGGGGCTTAGTTAGTGCATTCCCAATGAAAACACTATGCTTTATATCGTGCAATCAAAGCTAAACCATTTTCAGTGGCGTGAGGCACCCCATGATGCTTACGAAATAAAAACCGGTTAGACGCGTTTATTTTTTTTTACCCCGGGGAGATGAGGTGGCAATTGCTCAGCGACGTCCAATGGACGATCAAGGGATCTACATTCTCCCATCCTCATACTTCCGCCTGCGATGCATCCTCTGCGGTCTTACTTTTCGATGCATTATTGCTGCATTATGGTGTGTGAAGAGAACGTGCAAATAGATTTAATAGATTTCATTGTCCTTGAAGCAAAATGTTTATACGGGACTTGTGAGCAAAAGCTGGTTTTGCCTTCACAAACCTGTGACCTCAGTGTTGTAGCCTACCTAAGCGACCTTTTATTTTTCTTTGCAGTTCATTCTCCTTCATTACCTCCTACTGTCACATCTGCTAAATGAATTGTCTTGGCAAAGGTGCAGCACAAACTTGAAATGAAAAGGAAAGGGCTGAGGCCAGCATATTAAAAAGATGTAGCCAACAGCAGCTCATTTAAAACAGGGGGGCTAGCCTGCCGGATTGCCTGCCTGCCTGACCTCAGACGAAACTAATTCAGCTACTGGTCTGACTCTCCCCAGAGGGTTCGAGATGATGGCTAAGTGGTCCATCAGTAGGCTAGTCAGGTGCGTAATGAGCCGTAGTGGTGATGGACAATGCGTCTGATGGGAACCCTGGTAAACTCCATTGTCGTCCCGGCATTTAGGAGCAGCTAGCCGGGGAGTGTTGAGAGGCATCAGGAGCAGGGACTGTGGCTAGGACATGAGGTCCAGCAAGTCCTTCAGGTTTAGAGATATCAACCCTTTGTGTCCTCTGTCATTCTAATCCTGATGGTGGGGGATGGCAGTGACTGCATGCGTTAGCTCTGTGTTTCATCTGTAGACTACGGTAGGTGTTAGAGATTCATGGAGGGCAGCTTATGAGTGAGCAGGACGGCTTGCTCTATGCAAAGAGCAGATCTCTAATATGATTTTGCTAAAGCTCAGTAAATATTGTGTCAGTGAGTCAGGGCCTCAGAAACATCCTCTTATGCATGTTGTGACCACCAAAGTGCTATTTGAACCCTCGCGAGAAAATCCTGCATTGCACTGCTGTATCAAAGCAGTTTTTTTAGGACAGTATATTTCTGCTGTGTAATACAGCATTAATACTGTAAATCCACTATTTTAGACACTGCATTCAAGCGTCAAGCGTCACTGCGTCATGGATGCGATCAATGGATTTTGGACGTGAAAATATCGCAGTACTGCAGTTTTCCTGTATAAGTGCATTTTGTTTTGGCAAGGGAACCCCAAACCTGACTTACAGGCCTAAGTGTCTTATCTAGCAGTGTGACACGAGGAGGGGCATAGCCAGCAAGCCCAGTGCTGCGTTGCATCTCCCCAAACTGGGCCATACAAGTGAGATGACATGGCTATTTGGGGCCTCTCTTCCACACAGATCTCTCTGCTGAGGGCCGAGGATTGTTTCTCCGAGTGGGTGTGTCTATGCTGGTGACACATACTAGCCCTCCCTGACCAGGAAGGTGCCTGATAGGTTATGCCAGCACATCTTATTTCGTCTCAGAGTTGTCCTGAATGTACAGGATGCAACTCCCAAAGATGATAGTGAAGTTATGGCCTCAAATGTTCTCAAGTGGTCATTAGGGAGAAAGCAATAGAGATTCCCTGAACAGAAATAACTGGCACACAAGTAGCAGGAGAGAGGTCAGAATCCACTGTTTGTGTTTCACACATCATGTTTAGTCTCAACATTCCCAGCAGCATTAGGTCTACTCCCTTCTGTTGATAAGTGCTGAGCAGCAGAGCAGAGGTACTGGACTTGGACTAACTCCAGCAGAAATAGCCTATGGGTCTTCAGCAGGCGGCAGTGTGACAGCAGGCGGCCGCTGTGCTGACGCTGTGGAGAGGGATGGACAGGACTGAGAGTGAGTGAGTGAGGGAGTGAGTGAAGGAGTGAGTGAAGGAGTGAGTGGTAGGGCTTTGGCTCGCCAGATGGGCTCGAGTGCCTGGACAGAAGGTGCACTAGAAAAGTGTTTTGGTTTTGTTCTCACAGTCTTTCTTGTTCTTCTTCCAGCACAGAGTTTTGTGGTCAGGGTGGATTGCAGAAGTGTGTGTGTGTTCGTTTGTGTGTGTGTGTGTGGTGTAAGCCTCGAAATGTGTTTGCTGTAAACATGTGCCTGTGGTATTGACATTATTGCCAACAAAGCCACCGGCTCTCTGTGACTCTGTTTCATCCGTTTGCTCCTTAGCAGCAGGTGACATATCCCACATAGCACCTTCTGTTTGCTTCCCCTCTTCCTCCCTCCATCCCTCCTCTGTGGATGACTTTATTTCTTTCTTTCTTTTCTTCTCTCTCTCTCTCTCTCTGTTGGAGGTGGAGAGAGAGTGCGAGACAGAGCATGTGTGGATTAGCAACACCACTAGAAAACAACAGTGCCCACAAGGAATGGTGCCCTTAAGCAAGCCTCTGCAGTCTCCATAGAAACCGGGGAGACTCAGGAAGTGTGTGTGTTTATTTGTGTGTCTGCGTCTGTCTGTGTGTGTGTGTTTTTGTGTGTGTGCGTGTGCACTGGGAGATGAAAATGGTGGCTAAGAGGTCCGTGAGTGAGTGAGTGAGTGGGTGGGTGGTTGGGAGGCGGAGGAGGAGGACGGAGCTCAAGTGTGAGCTAGGGTTGCTGCTGGCGCAGCACTTGGGCCGGCCCTCATCAGAGCACGGCTAAGGTGTGGGTGTGCCACCGGCTACACCAACCATTAGCGCTGGGATAAACACAGCCTCTGTGCCCTTCCCAGAGCAGCAGAGTTGATTCAACGCCATACCGTCGGGACAACACCTTACTGGTGACAGCGTGATCAACACTGGGCGACCTTGTCTCCCGACCGTTCCATCAGTCTAGCCTGATGTCTCTCTCACCAGTCCCAGCTGACGGGCAGTAATATACTAGAGACACACATACACACACACACACACACGCCCCGTTTTCAACACAGGCTACATGTCCATGTAAGGGGCATGAGGTTTCCTCTCCTGCAGCAGCATGGTGACTTGCAGTGTGTGTGTGTGTGTGTGTGTGTGTGTGTGTGTGTGTGTGTGTGTGTGTATGTGTGTGTGAGGGGGGTGGTAGAGAGATGAAGTCAGATGAGTCGCGTGAGACAGTCCCATCTCAGGTCTGGTTCTGGCTGTTCTGGGAGGAGAAGTGAGTCATGTCATTCTCCAGGGCGTTCGCAGACAGCCCCAGCTAATGACTTATGAAGCACAAGGCCTCATTCTTCACTGCCTCTCTTTGGCATTGGAGTCCTTTGGAGCATTTCTTTCATTGTAAGAGTTGCCAGAAAGGTGTTTGTGTGTGTGTGTGTGTGTGTGTGTGTGTGTGAGAGAGAGAGTAAGAGAGAGAGAGAGAGAGAGTGTATGAATGTGTGTGTGTGCAACAGTGTCAAGGTTATCCCCTGAAGCGGTGTCCCACTCTACTGTCAGCGGGTAATGAATACCAAGTCCCTCTGCTAAGGAGAGGGCTGGGCTGGGAGCCGACAGTCAGTGCTTCAGAACACACTGCAACACTCAGGTTTCAGCAGACGGGGGGAGAGAGCGAGAGAGACGGGGAGAGAGAGAAGGGGAGAAAGTGTTTGGGGGAGAAAGAGAGAGACTGACAGAGAGAGAGAGAGAGAGAGAGAGAGAGAGAGAGAGAGAGAGAGATGGATAGAGAGGAGGTCCTCTATGAGGGAGAGGAAGCCTGCATTGTGTTGACGGGTGTGTAGGCCCCAGTTTTTCTACCTGGGGGGGCCTGTGTGAGGGAGGAGGGCCGGAGGAAGAGGCACCCTCATGGATCACCTCCACTGCTTTCCCCCCTCAGCCTACTGTATGTGGAAGTTGTCGAGTCACCTTTGGAATATAGCCAATGTCTGTAAGTCAGCAGCAATGACAGACATTAAATGCATTGGATTCTCTTATTATAGCCCAAGGCTGCTCAGCAGGGGGAAAAAACGATTACAGTTATTTTGATAAATGTTGAAATTGCCATTCCTTTACACTATTATTCATTAAAGGAGAAATCCGGCGCGAAATGGCTTTCGTAGTGTTAAAACATAATGCTGAGAACTGACTCCTGCCACATA
>JASCQY010000293.1:18000785-18010907 GCA_030264315.1 Sardinella tawilis | reverse complement strand
ACACACGCACACACACACACACACACACGCACACACGCATGCACACACGCACACACACACACACACACACACACACACACTAATACACACACACACACACACTAATACACACACACACACACAAAAACAAACACACACACACACACACACTAATACACACACACACACACACACACACACACACACTAATACATACACACACACACACACACACACACACTAATACACACACACACACACACTAATACACACACACACACACTAATACATACACACACACACACACACACACACACTAATACACACACACACACACACATACACACACACTTACATACAGATACAGATACACATGCTCATTCACTCTCTCATTCACACACACTTCCACAGTAGTTGTGGAGTATGGCCACTAACATGTGCTATGCTTGCCTACAGGAAATGATGAACCAGGCCAGGAAGGACACTCAGGGCGTGAAGCTAGAGGTCAACGAGAGGTCAGTCTAGCCAAGGAGCTGCAGTCTAGAACAAAACCTCTCAGTAAAAGACAAAAAAAGTAGGTCAAACTGTCAAACAGCCAAACAGTAACAGTAAAATGTGTTTCTCCACTCCAGGATCCTGTTCAGCTGCACAGACCTCATGAAGGTGAGCTGCTCCTCCCAACTACTTCCTCTGTGCCATGCTGATTGACAGTGTGCTTAATGTCTATTAATGTCTTATCTATCCATCCATCCATCCATCCATCCATCCTTTAATGTAATGCGCGTCATTCTGATCTTGTCCTCTGGCAGGCGATCCGTATGCTGGTGATAGCCTCCACAGACCTGCAGAAGGAGATAGTGGAGGGGGGACGGGTGAGTGTTCTCCACACAGCACTCAGCTCCTCCAGTCACAGCACAGGGAGCAACGGTCCAGTCCTGACATGTAGTTTAGGTTTTTCACATCACAATTTGTGGTGATGATGCACACATATTGTTTGTAGATGATCTTCAGTATGACCATATCATCAGCAAAGCTTGCAAAAAGTATTTTTGTTGACACTGTACAAGAGCACGTGGATTGCTGACACAGAAATGCTTATAAGCCATGTTTACTGAGGCTGAAGCTTGTTTTCTTTATTTGTTAACTTGTAAATACACTCTAATGTGTAAATCCAAAGGTTATAGTAGAATAAAAAGTATGTTTCTGCTGATGCGTGCTGAGCAGGCCAAACGGTGTATTGGGGCCAGTCATAGGCCATGACGCCTACTGTGTGTACTGTAAAGTATGTGCGTGTGGGCTAACCTAGTGCTCCTGTTGTAGGGGGCCGCATCGGTCAAAGAGTTTTACGCCCGTAACTCACGCTGGACTGAAGGACTCATCTCTGCTGCCAAAGCTGTGGGCTGGGGTGCCACTGAGTTGGTGTAAGTACACACACACACACACACACACATATACACACACACACGCATATACACACACATGCATATACACACACATGCACATGCACACACACGCGCACACACACACACCCATGCATACACACACACACACACACACACACACAGGCATACCCTGGCCTCAGAGCATGTGTTATTAGCTGTAAAACACTCTCTCTGTCCCTGTGTCTCCTGCTCAGGGACTCTGCGGACAAAGTGGTCCTGCACACAGGGAAGTACGAGGAGCTGATCGTGTGCTCCCATGAGATTGCTGCCAGCACCGCCCAGCTGGTGGCCGCCTCTAAGGTCAGCACTCTCTTTCATTCTCTCTCTCGCTCTCTCTTTCTTTTTCTTTCTCTCTCTCTCTCGCTCTCTCTTTCTTTCTTTCTTTCTTTCTTTCTTTCTGACTTTCTCTTTCTTTCCTTCTTTCTTTTTTTATTTCTCTCTCTCTCTCTCTCTCTCTCTCTCACTCTTTGGGTCCTGTCGGCCTCGTCTTTACCTGTGGGACATGGCTCTCTGTAGTGTAGGCCAGATGCTGGATTGCACTGCATGGTTAGAAAGATGATTCTGTGACAAGAATGTTACTGTGACAAGAATGTTGGTCATGCTCCAGATTGTGATATTTAGTGTGGAACAGCTCCTGCTTTCAACCACCATAGAGACAACATGCAGTCAGACCTCCAACTCTTCATACTGCCATACCAATTTCCACACTCTCTGTCCATGAATATTTGTGTGTGTGTGTGTGTGTGTGTGTGTGTGTGTGTGTGTGTGTGTAGGTGAAAGCAGACCGCAACAGTTCCAAGCTGACCACTCTGCAGCAGGCCAGCCGGCATGTGAATGAGATGGCAGCCAAGGTGGTGGCCTCCACTAAAACAGGACAAGGGCAGGTCGAAGAAAAAGGTGATGGTGTGTGTGTGTGTGTGTGTGTGTGTGTGTGTGTGTGTGTGTGTGTGTGTGTGTGTGTGTGTGTAGGGGTGGTATGCATGTTGGCAAGGTTGTGATGTGTGTGTTTTTTTTTAATGTGTTCTGCAGACACTATGGACTTCTCTGGCTTGTCCCTCATCAAACTCAAAAAGGAGGAGATGGAGTCTCAGGTATGTCTGCTCAAAAGCCTGGATTTGTGTGTGTGTGTGCGCGTGTGTGTGTGCATGTGTTTCTGCATACGTGTACTATGGGGATGACTAGTCTGTAGTGTGTGTGCGCGTGTGTGTGTGTGCATGTGTTTCTGCATACGTGTACTATGGGGATGACTAGTCTGTAGTGTGTGTGTGTGTGTGTGTAACCTTGTCCGTGTGCTCTGTCCCCCAGGTGAAGGTGCTTGAGCTGGAGACTCAGCTGGAGAACGAGCGCTTGCGTTTAGGCGAGCTCCGCAAGAAGCACTACGAGATCGTGGGCGTTCCCCTGGATGCGGCCGCCCAGGACAACGGCCTGCGTGCTCCCTCGCCCTCTCCGGCCGCCCCCTCCTCCCCCAAGCCCTCCAAGCCAGCCCTCATGAAGAAGCCTGCCCTGGCCAGCAAGCCCAACCTCCCCCCAAAGTCCTCAGTGAGTGGCCCACACTAGAGCACCAGTCAGAGCTCGAAACATCACTTTGGTTAGGCTCAAGAAAACCCATTGTTACTACACATTACTGCATGTAATAACACCGCAATACGTAGTAACCTGGCAAAATGTAATACATTTTCACTGCATTAAGTAATTATTTACGTATTTTGTAATAATTTATGTATTTTGTAATAAAATTCTTCTCATGCATTTTGTAATCTCCTCCGCAATATGTAGTAATGTATTAGAAAAGGCGAAGAAATATTACATTTTGCGTTCAAGAATGTTATTACAAAATTGACAAATTATTCCATAATGGAGTGAAAATGTATCACATTTTGTCGTGTTGTTACATATCGTGGTATTATTACATAATGTGTTGTAACAAAAGGTGGATGTAGATGGTGAGTGTGTGCTCTAGAGTGTGTCGTCTTACACATTTCTGTCCTCTTTTTCCCGCAGTTCAGGTAAGCTGATGGAGGATCACTTGCTGATGCCGACCTGAGCCCAAAGAGGAATCTTCCTCTCCCTCCCTGATCTGTCCATCCCAAGAGCACTCCTCCTCCTCCTCCTCTTCCTCCTCCTCTCCACCTCTCCACCTCTCCGGAGGACTCCACTCTTTGACCGAACAACAGGGTGTATCACTTGCCATTCAGGCCAGCTCCTTATTTGTGTCTGCACAGCTGTTACTGTTTTTAAAAAGGGAGTTGGTGAGGACTAGAGCGCATGTATCCACTGCAATATAAATTACAATGAAGGCCAACGCCTGAAGGCTGTGATCTCACTGCATTTTGGTCTAACTGGGTGTTGTGAGTGACAGTGTATTGTGCTCGTTTCAGTTTGCACACATATTATATACACACACACACATATATAAATATATACATATACTGTATATCCATTTTAATGATTTGTTGGTGAACCTTTTTTCATATTCTGGGTGTGGAAGTGTGTGTGTTGCACAGTCAGACCAGAAGAAGCACACGTTAGTTCTATTCTTTTTCTGTTCCCTTTTGTTTCTTTATCCTCTTTAATTATCACTTTCTGTCACAGTCTACATGTAGGTCACTCAGGACAAAGCCTTTGAATGAATGAATGAATCAATGAATGAATGGATGAGTGAATGAGTGAATGAATGAATGAATGAATCCCAGTCTATTCCCACCCAGCCATGTTGATGTCAAGGAAACCATCTTCTCAGGAGTGGTGCTTGTGTTGGGCCGGATGTGCCCAGCATGGGCTCAGTCCTTCACAGAGAGATGAAGCCGCTCCTATTCAGGGAGGTCCATGTCCTATTGGAATCCGCTTACTGTATGTCTGTGACCGGGTAGGTAGGGGAGCTGTACATAGGTATAGTACACTAGCTAGACCGATTTCAAATCATCTATCGTTAGAGCTTTTAAGTATCAAGAGTAAAAAGAAAAGGTGAACACAAGACATTTGTGGGGAAAAAAATGTGCCTTTCTCTCTTTACTTGAGACTTTTAAATACTGATCGTATGTATGGTTTTTATATTCTCACCGTTCTGCTGCTTGGTGGGGCCTCCGTGCTCGTAGGCTGTCCTCTCTGGCTAGACATGTGGAGACGGATAGTGCTCGTAGTGTAATGCATAGCTCTGCAGTGCAGGTGTGTGTCGCTCACGTTAGGCTCCGTAGAGTAGCGTAATAACTTGTCTGGCCTTCATCAAATTGCGTTGCCATGACTCTCTGCGTGTAATAATAAGCATATTAATTCCCACACTCAGACTTCAAGAGTGTCTCCCAGAACACATGATTGGTCCGTCTGCATGATTGAATCACACCAATCGGCCAACCTCTCCACCTCAAAGTCCCTGAGCCCTTTAAAGTTGTGTGTATCCATTCAACAAGTTTTTATTTGTTATGTTTGTTTGTTTTTTTTCCCTTGGTGTAATATCGATATGAGTGTCTGAGTTGGGGTTTATGGTGGTGCTGGAAAATTCTAGAATGCTGTGCATATCTACTGAGGGTCTGTCAATTGTCTGGGGCCTTTTTAAGGAGGTGCCTATTCTCTTTTTGAAAGGGGTCTTATCAGAATAAATATGCTTTCCTTTTTGTGTTCACTCCTCATGTCTTTCTAAGAAAACATGTCTTTATATACTGAAATCATATTAATATATTTTAGACTGTGGTATCCTGAAATAAAAATAAATGTACATGTCAAATGAACAATAAACGTTTATGAAAGAATGATGTTGAATTCTGTAACATGTCTTGTGATTTAAAGACCTGAGAGCCTATTTTCTTCGTTTAAAATTAATTCTCAAAAAGTTTGTCATGCCTCGTCTAAATCATGCCTCGACTCATTCCGCATTATTAGATTGTTATAAAAATTTATCATTTATTCATACTGCATTTGTAACCTCGTTTGTTCTGAATTTCGTGTTGGAGTTAGGGATAGTGTACCCGCATAATTTGGAGCACTACATGTACCCTTCTCAGGCATGCGCAGAAAGTTGTCTTCAGTGAGGCATGCGAGTTGTGGACAGTCGCTAACTTGCTGGGTTTTGCAACGTGAGTGAGAGACTGCATGTCACAGCGCGACTCATTTCAAACTAATGAAAATGGCCTTAGGACGCCCAGTAATGCCTCCTGCGCGAACTAGAAAAACAGGTAAAACAATCATAGGTCTTCCTGTTGGTTGGTATGCTGACATTTGAATGTCAATGCCGCGTTTTCGTACCTTCGGAGCGTGTGTTTTAATACAACAGGACACTGTATGTTTTGTTAGTGATCTAGCTCGAACTCTTGGGTAATGGATAACTGTGGCAAAGCGCTGGAGAAAAATCCAGCGGATTTGACCGTCATGGATGTTTATGACATCGCGGCGGTGATGGGTCAGGAGTTCGAGCGTATAATCGATCAGTATGGCTGTGAATCCTTGACCCGCATCATGCCCAAAGTAGTGCGGGTTCTAGAGATTCTGGAGGTGCTGGTGGGTCGAAACAATATCAGTGCGGAGACCGAGGAGCTGCGCTTGGAACTGGACAGGTTGCGACTGGAAAGGAGAGATCGCTTGGAGCGCGAGAAAAGACACCAAAAGGTTTGTGTTGACACATTAGTTACTGTATACTGAGTAGTGTTGTATGAACTACAGTTGACAGGTTACGCCAATAGTTTTCTCAGGTTGCTGTTTCACTTTTTTTTTGCATGAATGTAGGTTACATTCCAACATCTGCGTTTTATATCAGTCTGTCGCCTCCCTTTGGCAGGAGCCATCAACCTAGTAATCAGGTTACAGTATCGAGGCGCAGATTAGACTAATGTAGGAACCCATGACCTGTAAACTAATTGTAAAGGAGCCACTGGTACGAAGATGTCTAAACAACACTAACAATAGAAACGTGTGGACACAATAAAAATGGCCTTTCGTTGTGTGTAAACTGTCACTTTTCTTGAAAATATTGTTGACACATATTTGTGTTTATAGTCTGCTACACTCAACCATATAGAGGCAACGCGCGTACGTCTGTCTGGTTATAGGCCTTCGGGGATGTGGGAAATCGGCTCCAGATGTCGCAAATATGTCTTGTCTCTATGTCAGAGAAAGGGAGGCGTTGGAGTGATAGTGTTTACTATGTGTGCCAAGAGTGGCTTGGCCTGGGCCAGTGGATATGCGTGCGTCACTGAGTTTTACTGTATGGTAAAATTGATACACAGTACAACATATGTCCCGTCCAGTGCTGTCTGAATTGGAGCATAAGGCAGTGGGCCTGGAAGGATTGTGCACTGCATTATCCATCTAAAATTCTATATGAATGCAGTTATTGTGTCATGTTTTGAATGTGTAAAATATGGCAAAAGGTGTTTTGGTTTGTAAAACCTTGTGTGTGAAATGATCTTCACATGTGCCTAAGCGTCATCATTCAACACTGATTGATTTTCTTTTTTTGGATAGATAGTGAATGATCTTGGCCAAGCTAAAATTGTATTACAGTCATTTGTGGTGTAGGTTTTGTGTGAAGCACTGTGACTATATGAAGTTTATATGGATGAAAAGCAGAAGTCTGTTAAAACATGGATGGAGACTGGTGATGCCCATGCAGGCAGATGGGATTTTTTTCTGTGCATGCATTGTATGTGTGTGTGTGTGTGTGTGTGTGTGTGTGTGTGTGTGTGTGTGTGTGTGTCAGGAGCTGGAGCTGGTAGAGGATGTGTGGAGGGGAGAGAGCCAGGAGCTGCTGTCTCAGATTGCAGAGCTGCAGGCCCAGAATAAGAACCTCACGAGCAGTCTGGCCCTGCGGGACAACCCCTCTGACCAGGAGAGGCTGCAACAAGACGGTAGACACACACACACACACACACACACACACACACACACGCGCAATCAAAGAACCACAGAACCCCACCACAACCACCCGATTCACAATCACAACAGTAGTTAGTAGAACATGGCTTGTGCAAAGTGTATGCACTATGTAGTTAAAAACCTGACGTACATCTTCATGTTACTTTAGTTTTTGGGGTCTTGATGACATTTTTAAGTCCATAATGACAGTGTAATCATATTGTTATGTGTGTATGCATGCATGTGCACACACACAGTTTTGGTTATTGTGCATTACAAAAGGTTTGACATTGAACATTAAATATCTAGAGTTGCTGCTCACCTAGGGGCTGTGTCTGTAGGTCTGAAAAGCTTTATGTAAACTTAAACATGAAGTGATTCTGTGTTTATGTATGGTGGGCATGTAACCTGATGATGTGTGGAGCACGCATTCCATTCCAGCTAGGCAACATGGTCACTGTGTCCCATACATTTTCTGTCTCGGTCACACAGATACACACACACTACACGTCACACTGACAGCAAAGAAAACAGAGAAAGCAGGACCGCATTCTGTGTCGTCACTTGGTGTGTGTGTGTGTGTGTGTGCGTGTGCGTGTGTGTGCACTCTGTGAAGTCTAAAAACAGCCAGCCAACTGAACAATGGTCTGTTCTGTGTTGCTCAGTGAATCACTGTGGTGCTGAAGAAACATGATTTGGTGTTGCTGCTAAGTCACCACATTCACTCACAACAGCAGTAATAGTTGCGAAATAGAGACAGACACACAGTTATCACTAGGTTCTAGTTCCTAGGTCCCATGTCATGTGACCTTGATGCCTTTGCCATATCAGAACAAAACAATTGAGGGTCGGTAATTACGGTAATTAACACGTCACTTTTATTAAAACCCTGAAGGCCCTGGGATGCGTTTCAAACTGGAGACAACTGGAAACTCCAGACAACTGGAAACATTTCCTCCAGCCTTGTCCTAAGACTATGTGAATATTTTTCTTTGTAAAATACAAGTTATATGAGCATCAGCCTCCGAGTGCGCCTCCATCTTTTGTTCATTGATATCAGAACGAACAAAGAAAATTAAGGTTTAAGATTACCTTTGGGATTTGGGATGCCTTTGGGATTTTGCCTCTTAACTGCGGTAGGTAAGGGTATTGTCTGGAAAAATATTTTGCGACATAGTAAACAGTACTCCAAAGTGATGCAATATCATAAACCATAGGAAGGCCCATGTAAAGCATACTGGAGAGGGCTGTGTAATAATAGCTAATAATCAATTCATTCATGCAGTCTAAGAGAGTTTGAGTTCACAACTATTAACCTATACTCAAAACAAGCCCTTGAAAACCCCAGCAAGAGTTTTAGAACTTATTGGCACTGCTAGAAGTTAATCGTGTTTACTGGTGTGTTTTAGAAGTATCAGGAATGTCTTGATGTGAAATGTATTGTGGATGTTCTGACATGGAATACAGAATTCCAAAGTAAATATCCTTGGATAGGTGCCACATGTGTTTATCTGTCCTTATGACCACTACACTACACCATCCACATGAATATGAAGATGATCTTGAAATACGGGCCTGATAAAGGCCTTCAGTACCTCAATGAGGTGGCATGGTGTTGCTTTAATTTACTTCCTTTTGAGTTGTGTACTATGTGTCCATTTATCATCACTGGTTGTTTTTTTTTTTTTTGAAAGCTCAGCATTTGCATGAGTGGTAATGTTTTTGGGTGGCCAGTGTGCGTGAGGTGAGTGAATGCCTGTGTCTGCGTGTGTCTGGGTCCAGAGGGAGTTGTCAGGTGCTGAGATGTGTTTGATCACTGAAGCGTCTCACATGATCACAGCAGCTGTGAGATTCCGCTGTGCAGGAACACCACGCAGCATTGGGGAGGGGGGTGGGGGTGTACTGTACGTGGTGGGTTTGGGCTGCTTTGCCCCCAAGCTTGTCAATTACCCATACATGAAGGTAATGATACAAAATTGGGTAAATGCTTGTATTTATGCTTTTTTTTACTTTTTTATTCAAAAATGTTCTGAATTATCCATTTGATCAACAAATAATTATTTATTCACTTAACCACACACAGGGTGAAAAAAATGTGAAAATCTGGAAATGAATCATTGATATGAATGATTGATTTGAATCAATTTATGTGAATATACAGTATGATGAAAAAAAGCTTGTCAATTAGTTAAAGTAAACATTCAGTAGTTTAGGCCTCAGTGTGACTGAAATTGTTAAAGGAGAAGTTCGGTGTGAATCAACCCATAGCCCTGTTGTTAGAGGTCACTGAATGCTGTCTGTAGCAAATAGAACGGAAAAAAATGATGCAACATAGGCCGAGTTATAAACCAATAACTATTGTTAACTGAATGGGGCATAGCGGGATGAAACTGAAAGTAAGACGCTATGCCCCATTTACTTAGTGTTAGTTGTCTGGTTCATTATTCGGTCTATGTTGTATCAATTTTTTTCGTTCTTTTTCCAATGAACTGCATTCAGTGGCCTTGAACAACAGAGCTATGGATTGATTCACACCGAACTTCTCCTTTAATGAGTTAAGAATTGTTAAGAATACAAGAATGCAAGAATGCTGTGTGTGATTGTTTGGGGGGTAAATTTAATTTGCCTCCACCATATAGTCAGGAAACTAGCGATTCGTTTACGCTGCGGACGGACTAATCAGCGAACAGAGATTTCAAACGATGCATTCCAGCAGGTAGCATGCGTCACGGCCAGACAGTAGCGACTGGTTGAAGCCACGACCAAACAGTAGCAATTGGTTTTAAAGCGTAGGTTCGGACCTGTTTTTACTAAAGCGCGATGAACTTTCAAGTCCATGGACATACTCCACCCGAAG
>JASCQY010000293.1:17945972-17957001 GCA_030264315.1 Sardinella tawilis | reverse complement strand
CACACACACACACACACACACACACACACACACACACACACA
Source organism: Sardinella tawilis (assembly GCA_030264315.1). Taxonomy (NCBI): domain Eukaryota; kingdom Metazoa; phylum Chordata; class Actinopteri; order Clupeiformes; family Clupeidae; genus Sardinella; species Sardinella tawilis. Next base: position 17,956,959 of record JASCQY010000293.1, on the reverse strand, counting down.
CACACACACACACACACACACACACACACAAGATATGTAAACATCCAAGTCTTCATAGACACATTCACCACCCAGTCACACTCTCCCCCTGGTCTGTGTGTGTAGGGGCGACCACACGTTTGCTGACAGCTATCTGACAGTTCTGCCTCGAGGAACAGAGTTTGTGGTGTTCAGCATCGACGGCTCCTTCGCCGCCAGCGTGTCCATCATGGGCAGCGATCCCAAGGTCCGAGCTGGAGCAGTGGATGTGGTCAGGTGAGTAGCACACATGCACAAAACACATGCACAAAACACACACACACATACACACACACACACACACATACACACTCACACACACACACACACACATCACACCTCCCCATTTCTGCCTAACTTGTATTCTCTGTACTTTCTCTCTCTCTCTCTCTCTCTTTCTCCGTCAGGCACTGGCAGGACCTGGGCTACCTGATCATCTATGTGACGGGGCGGCCCGACATGCAGAAGCAGCGGGTGGTGGCCTGGCTCTCTCAGCACAATTTCCCCCATGGCATTGTGTCCTTCTGTGATGGCCTGGTCCACGACCCGCTGCGCCACAAAGCCAACTTCCTCAAGTCCCTCATCAGTGAGGTGTGTATGTGCGTGTGTGTGCGTGTTTATGTGTGTGTGTGTTGGGGGAGGAGGGTTGTGGGGTCGAAATACAGTTAGGTCTCAGTCAGTAGGCTTTGTCGTTCCCCTGCGTAGGCCAAGGGTGTGTGTGTTTGTGTGTGTGTGTGTATATACATTAAACCTGTACCTCCAGCTTGAGAATGCTTGAGTGTGTGCGATTCTGAAGTGTGTATTTCTTTCAGACACACATGAAGATCTGTGCTGGCTATGGTTCCACTAAAGACATCTCGGTGTACACTGCCATCGGCCTAACCCCCTCACAGATCTACATTGTGGGCCGGCCAACCAAAAAGATGCAAAGCCAGTGCCAGGTAACTCATACCCCCTCATATATCCAAATTAGCATTAGCATTATAACATTACAGTATATTAGCATTATATTATATGTATTAGCCCTTAGCTTTAGCTTAGTAAGCCAAAAATCCTCCCTCCAATAAACTTCTTCCTGCGCCTCTTCTCTCTCTCTCTCTCTCTCAGTTCATCTCGGATGGCTATGCATCCCACCTTTCTCAGCTGGAAACCTCGCACCGCTCTCGGCCGGCCAAGACGGCCAGCTCCCGCATGGTGCTGCGCAAGCCCAGCTTCGGCCTGGGCACCAGCGGGGAGTTCCTGCGCAAGAGCAACCACCTGCTGCGCACCATCTCCTCCCAGCCTACGCCTGGCGGGAGCGGCGGCGGCTCTGCCGCGGGCTCGGGCCCCGTTTCCGGTACCCAGGGTCATCAGGGCCACGGGCGGCCCGAGCGCACCAAGAGCCAGTCGGACAGCCACCACGAGCGGGCGGAGCGGGCCCAGGCCCAGCGCAGCATGAGTCTGGCCGCAGGCTGCTGGGGACGCAGTGGCAGCGCCAAGCAAGACAAGCTGGACCCGGCTGCCTTCCACCCCAAGAACTAAAGAGAGAGCACAAGAGTGGGCAGAGGGGGGAGGGGGGAAGAAAGCGAGAGAGAAGTTGCAAATCAAAAGATGTTTGGAGAGATATGCAAGGGCTAGGGCTTGGGTTATGGAACCCTAATGGAACCCTGTGGAACCCTAAGGAACCCTAGCCCTTAGCCAAAAAAGGGTAGAAAAGGAACAGGAACAGGACCATGAGGGAACTCTTGTGTAAGCTCTCCAGACAGCTGTTGCTGCCATCACCACAGGTCCATCCATCCACACCTCCGCCCACCCGCCCGCCCGCCCGGTCTCTCTGTCTCACGAGACGCCACTGCGACGCTAAAGTGGCTCCAGCACAAAGCTCACGAGACCTCACGGGCTGCCAAGTCATGGGAGCGACCACGTTTGAACTCCGTCTCATTAGTCGCAGTTAGTCAAATCAGATAGCCGTGACTGCTCCACTCGTGAAGGGAAATTGCTAAATGCTCTCAGGCCTTGTCTTTTGTAAGCTCTGAGGTCAGTGGCGATGGTGTTCTGCAGAGAGGAGAAAGACTGAGTGGAGCAACGGTCCTTCTAGCACACAGTTACAGAGACACATGCTAATATGGCTAATAAGAGTAGCACCCTTTCATGTCTGTTGCACAGGCTCATACTGTAGGATAGCGTTTGACTGGACTGCCACTATTCCCACCATTTGTGTATCTGTGCCTCTGTGCTTTCCTCCCCCTTTTTAGACGTCCAAGTCTGTGGGTGCACACTCCTGTGGATCATGAGTGTGTGTGTGTGTGTGTGTGCGCGTGTGTGCTTCCTTTGACGGTAAGATTTGTGAAAGAGTCTATATGAGTGCCTGTTGGTCAAGTGTGCCCATGGGAAAGTGTCATTAGCATTAGCAGCATGCTAGTTAGTTTCTGGGCTTGATGAGGGTCCCACAGCTCTGCCATGTCCACCCTGCTCAGGAGGGGCAAGCACTGCAGCGTCTAGAGTCCAGAGTCTAGAGCGCAGAGTGGGAGTGAACGCGGGGAGTGAACTGTAGGCCCTGTGTATTTATATATGACAGTGGTGTGTACATATTACTGTCTAGATGCTGTACTATACACATAGGAAAGTCTACAGGGAGGCCATAGCCTAGTGTACTGTCCTGACATGCAATCCCATCCCATCGACGCCTTCTATGACATACTATTACTTGAACCGTCTTCTTGGCTCCGCCGTAGGTTTGCTTTTTGACAAGGTGTCCATCTCCTTCCGCCGCCACTAGTGGCACTGCGCCATGGGCCCGACTTGCCAAAGCTTTTAGCGTGTGCTGGAAACGGTAGAAAAATAGTCAAACAAGCGCAAGCATATTGCCCATGTTAAGATTCTTTGGCAAATGTTTTCAAATTGCTGTATTGTATGGATATTATGCCTTGTACAATATTCTTTTGTATTATTATTATTATTATTATTATTATTGCTGTTGTTTTTCAAGGCGATTGTGCCTGGACAGTATTGCCAATTGTCACTGCTGGTAGTGTGTGTGCTCACACAAAAATTCAACAATTCTGTTGTGGATTTGGACATATTTAGGTATGTTTTACACCCCTTTGTGGTCCACTGAGATTCATAACTTTGTGTGTCCCAACAAGGCTAAACAGCTGAAACTAAGTGTAAACATATAGCACCATTCTGTAGATACTGTAAAGAGTGTGTAAATGTTAACCAAAGCTTAGGAGTGGAGGACTGCAGTTTATTTATTGATGTAGATTTTTAAGGTGACGGGACTTTGGAGCAGGTTTCTATGACTCTGTGATGTTACTTCATACTTCCTTCTAAATCCAACCTTCAGCATGAATGTTCTCACCAGGAGCTCCTGATCGAGTACGCTGGTCGAGTGGAGACTCCACACACACACGATGCCTCCCTGACACACACCTTCACACACTTGTAGAGCAGGGCCAGGGACAGACCACTAAAGTCCTCCAGTATCACAAGGGGGCGCTTGAAAAAAAATAAACATATAGAAATATAACCCCTTGTCTGGTGACACCGGTGTGAAGACACTTGAATGCTAGAATATTCCTTACAGCGCCCCCTTGTGCCTTTTGAAATAAGTAAGATTGAAGATATAGGATGCACAGTATTGAAGTAGAACCGCCTTTTTTCCCTGTCTCTGGGTGGGGGGAGCCAAGCTGCTGGTGGAGCAGCCTGGAGCCCCGCCCCCATCCCCCCCCCCCCATGTCCTTTCTCTGCCCCTCGCTGGATAAAGACTACCTCTGCCCATGCCACAGCACCCCCTGATCCAGCCTCTCCTCCTCTCAAGCGAGCTGCCCCACGACCAGCCAGGCTGATGGTCTCTTGTCTGCACTAAATCCAACCAAGCTGGGATGCTTTTAGTCATTCACATATCAATCATTCCCCCCATTTGTCTGCATTGAGCTCAAGTTCAGTAGCATGGTATGAGGAAAAGTCAAACTAAGCAAATAGGTTCTAAAATGTTACTCTAATTATTAGATGAAGGGATCTTATGTATTCTGTAAGCAGACAGTATAACTTAAAACAGTGAGGTGAAGCCACTCAAAGCCAAAGTGCCTCAATTCATACATGTTAGCCCTCAAACAGACACAGCTTGAATCTCAGAGGACACGGTCACTAGAACACAGGCCAGACAACTTGCAGCATGACGATGTAGAAAATAACCCCAGCTCAATATTCTGATGAGGGCAGCACTGGCACAATGATTAGGGGAATCAGGAAATGGAGACACAGATATCAGTTGTACTAGAAATGGAATATTCATAATTTGTACATAAATAAGAATAATTGAATTAACCTTGTCTGCTGTAGCGTCTTTATTGCAACACATCCACACACACAAACTAGAATTTACATGTGACTCCTAGGAAATGTACACTCTGTCTGAGTTCATATCCTTGGGTTAAGGACACAGATAAGACTGGCAGGGGGACGCAAGGCTTCCCTTAATGCAGCACTCAACTTACTGGGGATATACCTATGATTGCTATGTTCAGAGAAAATTAACAGTATGACAAAGCTCATATAATATAGAGATTTAAACAGATTAAAGGCTTTTATTTTACGCACATGTTTGCAGGCAAGTTCTCAACTCTTAACATGGGATAACAGTTTTCATTCATGACTCTTAATTATCAGCACTTTCTGTGACCTCTTACAACTCTTGGTTTGAAAGCCCCCTTTTTCAAGTTCCAACCATCAGCAGCTGGCTTGTAATCAGATGCCCTAGATCTTGTTTGAATTCCACACTGAAGTAATAGCCCAGAACCAGTTCAACTGCGAACACAGATTCCTCATTCAAAGCTCACCTGTACATCAAGTAAACTTCACCCGAGAGGCGTCTCCGTTACCAGATTTATGATACCCTTGTGATTTTAACTTAGACAACAAAATTCTAAGGAACAAATATTCTGCAATAATTAAGACTGTAAGATTATTGGACTATTCCTTTAACAGATAAAGCAGCTCTACCAATAGACATCAAGTTTTAAGCATGATGACGCATCAGGAGTTTCCTCTTCTGTTAACCGTAAGACATGAATGTTCCTCTGCTGTGGTGTGGAGCATGGCAGTGTTAGAGCTGGATGAGGCCAGAGAGCAGCTGCAGGAGGATGACTGCTTGAATGGAAGAGTTCCACAGGGCTCTGTTTCAGGGCCCCACTGAATGTGCCAGGGGCTGGCACAGAGGAGATGCACTAGATGGCGGAGGACATGAGCAAGGGTAGGGGGGCTTCTCTACCTGTTGATGCCCATTCTAGAGGCAAAGGCATTGCCATCACCCTTGGTGGCTTGCTGAAATCAGATTAAATTAAATTAAAACAGTGAGAAACTGGGAATGCAACAGTTCAGTACTCAATGTATACATATTGATTATAATTAATTAATAAAATATAATAATAATATAATAAATTAGTCTTGCTGGTTGACTGGTTACTAAATTTCAGGAGAAATCTGTGAGCCTTACCTTATTGATGTCCTTGTGTCTCTCCTTGCTGACAATCTCCTCCAAGATCTCACCATCTCCCCGCACCAGGCTAAATGCAACCATAGACAAATCTCAGTGACACAGTTATTAAATCGTAGTCTATTCTATTCCCCAAAAAAAGGCAGAATGGAAAGTAGGTTCTCAGGTCAGTACTCAAATGTGAATTACAAAATAAAGAGTAGCCTAGTTGAGAACCACAGTGGCTGGTTGTTTTCCAGCAGTCATTTTTCCAAGAGAAAAGCAGAGACATTCCCAGAGCTGTTCCCAGTCGAGACTTCAAGTAGTGTAATAGGCAGTTAAACGCGACAGTTAAATAGCTGCCATAGACTTTATTTCCACAAAATAAACAGTAGACTTGTTCATGTAGAAAGATGAGCAATGAACATGCGCGAAACAAGTTAATTCCGAACAAGGGTATACATGAATGTTTAATCGGAACAGGAGCGGAATAAACCACCTCTTTCATTCCGATTAGAATTGTAATCGGATCAGAATTTCTATTCCGATTAGAAGTGCCCATGTAAACCCGGCTATTGTAATAAGAGTGAAACGTACCGGGTCCGTCCTGTCTCTGGGTCAAGAACCCTGCGGATGACACTCTGCCTGGCTTCATACTCTTCCTTAGTGAGTGGCCGTTTAGTGGAGAGGCGGGCCTTCTGCTCATCCGTCATTACTGAGGATGGAGGGAAACATGGTTATCAGGTAAACCAAGTAAACAAGCTCTGTCCTGAATCAGTCCAAAATGGTGTATGGCTTAAGTGGCTTTACCTGGTCCTTGCTCAACAGCCTCCTCACTCTGCCACGTCTCAAGACAACCTGGGGCTACTGTTGCCACGGATACTGAGGCAGGGGGTCCCCCTGGGCCTGTTATCAGCTGTGCTTTCTCTGCCATCTTCTTCAACTTCTTCATCCTCTTTTTCTCCTTCTTTTCTCTCTTCTTCTCCTTCTTTTTCTCCTTAGCCTTCAATTTCTTCAGGCGCTTCTTGGCCTTGCGGCGCTTTCTTCTCTTCTTGGCTTCCTCATCACTGGAAGATGACGATGAAGAGCTAGATGATGAGGAGGAGGAGGAGGAAGATGAGCTCCGTTGACGTTTGCCCTTGTGCTTTTCCTGTTTTCTGTCTGAGAGACAGATATAAAAACATAGTCATTACTCAGAAAATACTCCCAAACGACTTTTAATATGGTCCAGTGTGAAGTAGTAGAATAACTCAAACCTTGACTCTTGCTGGAGGTGCGTGATTTCTTTTTTTGGGGACTTGGACTAGTACTGCTGGAACTAGATGAGGAGGAAGACGAGGAAGATGAGGAGGAGGACTTTCTGCGTTTCCTCCTCTCAGTCTTCTTCTCCTGTGCTTGTCTACTCCGTGACCTCCCGGGAGATCTGTCTCGCGATTTGCTCCGACCTCGACCCATTTTACTCAGTCTGCAGAGAGCAGGCAGACTTCTTAAAGAATCCCAGCAGTGTAGCGGCGACAGTAGCAATTAACATTACGATAATACGGACAACCTCGGTTGCTTTGAAATATATTAAATTAATATGCATTTCAACATCTATTAAAACAATCAAGAATAGCAGGAGTAACAAAACTGGGCTTCAATAATGTAGAACTCTTTGGAATCGTTATAACGTTACAGGATCTCATCTAACATCAGTGACATTTTCGTGAAAAAGGACTTCAAGGTAACAAAAAAGACATAACGTTACTTTTATAGAATTCACTGCCAAAGGATGTTCTCCTTTTTGGCAAAGGTAGGCTGCAGTGACATTGATGTGAGCACAGCGTTACTGTTAAGTTCACCAAATTCTACTCAATTTTAATTACATTTGATTAAAGTTTTATTACTTACATCTCTAGAGAAAGATCGGCGATTCCACCTGAAACTCTGAATGATGTCTATAACATAAGTCAGGTAATCAAACAATTCACGACAGCGAGGCTAGATGTTCCTCACTCTCTGCTCTTACCGCCCGTGTTTGTTGTCTTCGCGTCACATTTTCTCGGTCCTACAGGGATTTCCGGAAGTTGCGGAAGGGAGTCCGTCCTTCCGTGTGCGCCCTATGCACAAACTATAGTTCCCAACACATTTTATATTTAGAATTTATGGACTACAAAAATTACTTGATGTTGGCTACTTTGTTATATTAAATCGTCTGTCTGTAAATATAAATGTAATGTATTTAATAGACTTCTGAGAAATAAGGCTGCATGTTGTCTTCTTCAACAGGGTAATTGGGTCACTATAAATTGCTTATTATATTTAGACAAGGTCGACATGGTCAGGCTGTTAATTTGACAATGGGTTTGGGTATTACCTTATTCTTGGCCTTAGTGCACCTACTAGCCTCTTGGTAAAATAATCCATTTACATGGTTAGAATAGCATGTGATCTACATAATTAAAGGTGCAATATGTAGATTAATGGTCAAAAGTTAAAATTAAAAATATACATAATGCACTTTCTAGTATTTGTCATAGACTGATACAAATATTCTACAATGAACTGAAGTGTATGACTTGTGGCTTTGCCACAAATACTTGATATACTCTCTTCATATTCAAATTAGGGGAAAAAACAGACAGGCCAACCAATTTATTTCCACTTTGAGAATTTATTTAACTCTAAATATTTACAAAGGCCTTGATATTGCAACTCTGTAGAACTTAGAACTTAAAGCTTATTGTACAAACTTCTTCAGATGAATGCTAATAAATAGCCCTTTAATATTCACACATTCACAACAGAGCACGTCTCTGCAGCATTCACAACCTTACCAGTACCACTGATTCAATATCAGTTTTATTTCTTCTCTATCAAACCCCATCAACCCACTGGCAGCTGAGTCAGCTCCTCAAAGCACACAGGGGAAAGGCACACTCCAGGCTCTAACGATCCACAGAGGGGTGTGTGTGTGTGAGAGAGACCAAGAGCTGGCAGTGGTCCAGTGGCCCCTGAATGGAAAGTGGGTGCTGCAGAATATGTCAAGGGTTTCCACGGTTTCTGTCGCCATGGCGTTTCGACAGCGCCACACTGCCACCCTGCTTCTCAGACCTCATTGACATGACTCCGCCTACTGTCCTCCTGCTGCCAATGGCAGCTTGCATGAGAGGGTGGGGTGTGGTGTGTGTGCATGCGTGTGTGTGTGTGTGTGTGTGTGTATGTGGGTGTGTGTTTGTGTGTAGGGAGGGGAGGGGGATTAGCACACCAAAAGGCCACGCTGTACAAGGTGTCCTTTCCACTGACAACATTGTCACACCCCCATGGCACCAATGTAGTGCACTGGTGCTGACTTTTACAATACTGTGTATGTACTGCCTGATGAAGATAGAACTCTTAAAAGAAGACTAGTTTAAAAAGCCAACTTCCTGACTGACTTGCTTTCCTCTTTTTTTGTGCGCACTCTTGCATTGACAGTTGACAAGTGTTATTCATGAGAGAGAGAGAAAAAAAAAGTACAATAAATAAAATCTTGATTAATTAAAAGTTCTTCCTGGTCTCCCTGCCACTACAAAACAAGATATAAATAGCAATGTTTCCAAAACAAAAACAGAAAGTAAGTTGTAACAGTCACCAAAGGAAAAGAAGGATCAAGGAAAAAATGGAGTGAGTGAGTGAGAGAGTGAAAAAGGGGTCAGTGAGTGTGTGAGAAGAGGGGAAAGTGGCCATGTCAGGCGGTGGTTGTCGGGGGTGGACAGTTCAAGAATAAAAATAGAAGTTAAAGCTATCGCCTTTCTGTCTCCCAGTCGCTCCCGATTCAGAGCAGGTGCCGAGGCTGGATGGAATGTATTCTGGGGGGGGGGGTCCTGGGGTTGGATGGCTGGGGGGTGGGGCTTAGGAGGAGGCTACCATGCGCACACGCTCTGGGGGGGTCAGAAGCAAATTCTTGGCTGCCTTGATAGTGTTCTTCATCAGCATGGCCACGGTCATGGGGCCCACTCCCCCTGGCACTGGGGTGATGTAGCTGGCCTTCTGTCGCACTCCTAGAGGACGACAACACACACACACACAGAGTCAGGACTGAGCAAGAGGGCTTTTCATATGTGTGTGCTGACCCCTGACCCTCTGACCTCACTTGGCTGTTGTCACATCAGCAAGTGTTTCTCTGGTTTGGACTCAATACTCAATAGTATGTGTGTCATTGCATAACAACCCCAGTTAGCATCTCCCTTTAGCACATGCACCACCATGCATTTCACACAGTGTGTGTGTGTGTGAAAATACACACAAACACAGACAGCAGTGACCCCTGAGCCCCTGCGAAGAAACCCCTTGCGACCCATGCTGACACTCACCCTCAAAGTCCACGTCTCCAACCAGCCTGTTTTTGCCGGTCAAGGGGTCCTGTATCCTGTTGATGCCCACATCGATCACCGCAGCGCCTTCCTTGATCATGTCCGCCGTGATCAGGTTGGGAATACCTGGAACAAGTGGGCAAAGACACTCAAGCCATGGCCTTCTCAGCATATCTGGATTAACCCTTTCAGGAGTCAGATCAGACTTTCAGGAGGTGTCTGAGGGGGTGACATGTCAAGAACAGCTCAATCCCAATGTCCACCCTAATAAGGACTGGGATTATGTGTGTAGTGTCCTACTATGGATGCCTCGATCTCCTGTAGCCTGGGGTGGGAGGGGAATTGACAAGAGAGAGCTTAAAGGAGAGAGAGTGTTAAAGGACAGATTAGGACTAAATGAGGACGACTGACTAGCTGGGGATTACACATGACTAGAACTGTCTGGGTCACTTGGAACAGAGAGCATTGCAAGGGCCACGTACGCAAGGGTCTGTGTATGTGTGTGTATATATATATCCACACACTTAGCCAAGTCCACGTCTGCAAGGGTCTGTGTGCGTGTGTGTGTGTGTGTGTTGGGAGGTTTCTAACCTGCTGCAGCGACGACGATGTCGGCTATTTGTGTGTGTTGCCGGAGCTGCTCCTTGGGAGTGTAGCGGTGAGAGATGGTCACAGTGGCGTCACCTGAAAAGGGGGGCATGACCATATCAGATCAGATCAGATCAGATCAGGGACACACTCACACAACCCACCTCACCTCCTCTCCACTGTCACAACTGAAGTATTTAGCTGGTAGAGACAGACCACTGACGCGGTCCTAAATGGCAATTTACCACCACCATCCTCTCCATTCAGAAAACAAACGACAACAACCAACCCAAGCCTGACCATTGACCCTGCAGTCAGTGTGACATGTAGGGCAATGTCCACGGAAGTCAAAGGCCAGTGGAAGGAGGGTCTAGAGCCCCGAGGCGGACACTCACCCCCTGGCCTCTCGTGCCGGCCGTCTGTGTGCAGCAGCATGGCGATGGGCATGCCCACGTTCTTGGAGCGGCCGGCCACCACCACGTTCTTCCCCAGCGTGGGAATACCTGCAGGAACATGGCGCACGCACACACACACACACACACACACACACACACACACACACACACACACACACACACACACACACACACAC
>JASCQY010000293.1:17930171-17942447 GCA_030264315.1 Sardinella tawilis | reverse complement strand
GCGATTAATTGTGAGTTAATTATGACATTCATGAGATTAATCGCGATTAAATATTTTAATCGATTGACAGCACTAATCTTTTCATAAAATGGAAAATAAATTGTAAGAATTTCAGGATAAGACACAAGAAGTAAAAAAAAGGCAAAGAGAAAGAAAAAAGAGGTAAAGGAAAGATAAAAGGGAAAACTGTCGAAAAGAATATTTGTGAAGCCATAATAACAATATGTGAAGCCATACCATCACAAATAGTGCTTGCATTTAATCAAAAAGCCTTAAATTCTCTAATTTGTCATGATTTTAGGACCAAAACCATTCTATCGTACCATTTGTGTTATTATTTCAGAGCCATGGCTCACTGTATAGAGAGACATCTCTGCTCGTCTCTCATATATTATATATATTCCCATCCCCACTGATCAATGGCAACACGGTTACAGAGCACATGATCTGGTAGGTCCCAAACCTTCCTGGTTACGGAACATATGACCTTGCTGTTGCCAGTGCTCCATGGCAACAGGTCACATGACCTTCCTGTGACATGTGCTCCGTGGGTAGGCCTATGGCCCACGTGACCTTGGCCCTGCCTGTGTTCTCTTCTCTCCCCATGTGCTGCCCAATGCTGTGGAGCCATGTGGCGCCCCATGCAGCCCCTGACCTTGGACAGCTCCTCTGGCAGCCCACTCCTGTGTGCCCACGGGGCATCTGGGCCAGCGCCCCACTCCTGCGCCCACTCATGACAATCACCAGCTCGGCTTGCTTACCGGGGGGGATGAAGAGGATATGGTTATATATGTGTGTGTGTGTGTGTGTGTGTGCGTGGGCCTAGGGGGGGCTGGGGCGGCCATCTTGTGCAGAGAATGCCACAGGCTGCTGCACAATCTGATCCATTCACACCTGCTGTCTGCCAGGGCCTGTTAATTAGGCTGGCTGTGAGGACGTGCTAATGAGTGCATTTCACAGCCTGCTAACGGCCGAGCGCTCGCCAATCACGTGCGGCCCCAGCTCATGCTCACGCTCGTGATCAGATGACATCAGCCTCCTCCTCTCCACCCTGGCCTGGCCTGGCAGGAGCTGGGATGCAAATCCCTGGGGAGTTTGGTCGCACAGCGCTACTGAAGCTGGGTCTCCGTCCAAACTATATTTCTCATGCATTCATGACATGTATTTGGCTAATAGAAGTAGACGCCTGTGTGTGTTCCCAACCATTACTGAACTTATTTATCGTTGAACAAATCAAGACTTTCCAATGGAGTGTGGTGACACTGATGTCCAACACTGTCTAGGAATCAGACCTGGGCCAGGAACTGCAGTCGAGCTTGTGCATGTAAACATGTTTTGGGGGGGGCATCAATTCAGTAGTAGAGTGATGGAAGCTGTCAGAAAACTGCAGCATAGAACTCTGATATTTTGATAGACATACAGTATGATCCCCATGACTGGATATTTCTGCTCATAGAATATGATCACGGATCCGGATATTTCTGGTAGAATATGATCAAAATGCAGGAAAGTGCTTGACATTACAAAAGAAGAGGCAGAAACATTCTTTCATGACAAACCTCCTTTGCTCTGGTTCTAAATCGTTCATGAGAACATAACCAGCCTGAGCTGAACTCAATAGAGCTCATTTGGGCCAATGGGAGGTTAGAGTAGAGGCCTCGTGTTAACACGGACAAATAGAAAGCACTGGGTGGCTTTTGGCTTGAGCGAATCCCCTGGCCTACACGTCAGCACATTTAATTAAGCCATGCAGTGACAAGCTGCCACCACCTCCACCACTGGAGGAGCATCTATTAAATCTCATCTTGTGTGTGATAAAGTGAACCCATAATCAGAAGTGAAAACCTGCTCCATCCCTTGGAGCTCCCTCTCATAATAATAGCAATTGTGAGATGACACTAACACTGCATGAAGTTACAGGATTGAGTGGAGCAGAACACTGTGCAAATGCATTTATTGGTCAACACAAAGAAGGTACGCAGTCATAAAAGATGATTGATTATTATTTTGGTATATTAAACGTATGTAAAAAAGAAAAGTGTTTTTTGTTACATTTTTTGTAATTCCTGAAAATCCTGAAAAAGAGAGAGACTTAGGCGATTATTTTAGCAAGGTGATTTGCAAAAACAATGGATGCAAGTTCTTTTGGACACATGTTACTGGCTTGTTGTCAGACACATCTTTTCAACCCTTGCTGGGATGACCATATATAGCATCACCCAAAAGACAGACAAAACCGAAAAGCGTTCTACCCCCAGTCTGCATGTGCAAAGGACTCGTGTGTGTTTGCCAATGAGCTGAGTGCGGAGACAAGCTGGCAATCCCAATCCAGTCTCCCAGGATGCAGTGCGCTTGTTTAGATCCAATCCCCCATCCACTGCGTCGCTGGCTCCAGTCTCCAACCAATCAAGGCCCAACTACATGAAATGGGATGTGGGACCACGGCGATCTGGGAATGAGCTGAAACCATTAGCGAAGGCAGTCAGTTAGCGCCGCACTGGTGGCTTAGCCTGATTAGCTGCTGGAATCGCTCTGTCAGTGGAGTGGGCCTGATCTCGCATGTGGATATCAGATGCCTGCCAGGGATCCACTGGGGCACAGCATACGCACCTGCTTTTTAGACCTGGGGAGCAAAACCAATCAAAAACGCACACACACATGCACACACACACACACACACACACAGACACACACACACACACACACGTACACGCATGCATGCACGCACGTATGCGCACATACACACTCACACACACGTATGCGTGCACACACACACACAAACACACGCACACACATACGCCTGCACAAATGTGCAATTTGGCTTAATAGACTCCGTTAAGTGCAGTGAATTATTTAGTGTAGTCCTCTTGTTTGTGTTCATCTGTGAGCCTCATGCTGGTTGGTGTGCACATCCTTAGTGTGTGTTTTGCGTCTCTATTTGCACCATAATAGGCCGGCCCTGAACCTGTTGTGACTTCTCTTCCCTGTGGAGTCCATTGTGATCCCCAGCATGCATCAGGGCTGCAGATGTCCGCTATGGTCTCTCACACTCTCACACATGAAGCTTTGTTTTATTGAACCAAAACAGCTCTGTTTGATTTGTGTAACGTAAACAGACTGTTGAGAAAAGACATTGTGCTTTTACTGAAAAAATGTGCTGTAACTCAGTTCACTTGAGTTGGGATTGCACACAGACAGCACCCGCATCCTCTTCCACCCATACAAGGGTATAGGGTACACAGACGATTCTTAAAGATGGGTGCTTATGGAAGTGTTCACATGTAGCTAAATCTATGCTATAGACATCCGACTGTGTTTCTTTGATTGAGCTGGTGGTTCCTCTAGGTCTCCATGCTGCTGACTTCTGCATTCCAACCCCCGTCTTGCTGATTCATGGGCTCCGAATCGGATCACAATTTCCTCGCCGAGTCCCCGGTGACGTCTTCTGTGTATGCTAATTAGCACTGGTTCCAAGCGACTGCCATCTAGCCCAGTGCGAGGCAAACGCGTTTGGAACCAGAGGAGCCCCCTGTCACCCGCCGGGAGGGCCGGGGAAAGATGTTGCTCACACGACTCCGAATGCTCTCTCCCTCCCCGACCTTACAGCCCCTGCTGACAAGTAAACAGCCTCCTCCACCCCGACTCATTGGGGATAAAAGCACGGGCGAATGAATAAATGCAAAAGGTAATAGCATCGGGGGAGTGACAGATGAGTGGATGAGATCATGACGGCTGGAGACGTGATTGCGGCGCAGTGCCACAGGGGGGCAGTGCAGTCAGTCAGTCAGTCAGTATAGCTGCCTCCTCGCTCCCACTTTCCAGCCATCCCAGCCCACAGAAGGCACTTTCTACTGTGTGTCCCTTCATATGTGCATATGATGACTCCTCTGATAGTTTATAACTCAAACAAGAATATGCAGTCTTACTACAGGTATGTGAAAACTCAACACTTCCAAAGCCAAGCCGTTTCATCTCTCATTAGCGCCTAGTGATGGTTCACACACCAAAGGTTGGTGTTGTTTGTGGAGTTATTTGGGTGACAGACACGGCAAAGATGATGAGTGACAGCATATGCTGCATAACTCAGAGGGTGACATGACAACAGCATTCATAACAACAGGCAAGAACCCATGAAGCTTTCCATGTTTGGAGAAAAAGCGTCACGCTCCATTTCTGACAACTCTCCCAGTGTCTCCCAGAAGGACAGTCATATTTTCAGCAAGTCCAACGGGCCCAGATAGGCGGATGAGTAAAACTTGATGGAGCTTGACAGATGGAGGCTCAGTCGAATATCCCCATCTTCGCTGTAATCGTCTCAGTCAAGGGCAAATTGTATTGTAGGATTTGGAGACAAAATGGCTCCAAAATGATTTCAAAGACGCAGCTGCCCGTGGTAACGGCATGCCTTAGCCCGTGTAATCTCTACATATCACCCTCTCCATCCCCCCTCTCAGCCGCTCAGGACTTTGCACCTTATAGGGCTCTGTGTGCACGGAGAGGGTGACTGATGAGGCCTCGCGTATGTGTGTGTGTGTTATTGAGTGTGTGTGTGTGTGTGGCCAGTGCTCCAGAGCTCGTCAAAGGCGGCAGGCGTTATGGAAATGAGCGACCACTTGTACACATGTTTCCCACACAGCGCTCCTCATTAGGAATGCACAGCACACAACACAACACAATACAATACAGCACAGCACCAGACCAGACAAGAGCCGCCACTGAAGATGACTGTTGTTTATGGGAGCTGATGGGAGGAAAATAGTCTCACATGTACATGCACAGACACAAACACACACATATAGACACACACACACACACACACACACACACACACACACAGCAATATACACACAAACACATGTATGCTCTCATAACCACCTGCCCACTCAAACAAATGCAGGGATAATCCAAAACCCAACCACCCACCCACCCACAGACACATGCACATAGACACACGCATCTGTTGCCCTCCACCCACCCACATTCACATGCGCAAACACACACAAACACATGTGCACTCACACACACACACACACACACACACACACACACACACACACACACACACACACACACACACACAGATAGTCTGGTGCCTACTGTAGAAGGATTTCTTCTTCTTCTTACTTTCCTTCTCCTCCTCCCTCTATCTCTTCTTCTTCCTCTTTTTCTTCAGTGCCCCCCCCCACTCTCCGGTTCATACAGTATATCTCCCACTCCACTCTGGGCTGGCCCCGTCTCCTGCCTCCCAACCCCCCCCCCCAGCCAGACGGGCTGGGCCGCTGACAGAGCTCCAGTCCCTGGGGAGGAGAGAGTTTGGCTGGATGGGTCTGCCAGATGTGAGTGTCCACATTCCCGTATGCCTGCCCTTGCCTGTGATGACCCTGTGATCTGCAGCAGCACCCCTCCCCAGGCATCCAGCCCCACAGAGCCCACTAGGACAGCACACACACACACACACACACACACACAGCACATGCACACACACACGTGCACACACACATGCACACACACACACACACACACACACAACAACCCAACATCTGTCTTCGGCAGATAAGAATGAGAGTCTGTGAGAGTCTGCTGCAAGCAAGTTAATTCGTTTCCCAAACTCTATTATCATCAACATCTCAAAATGTGATTCAAGTAAGTAGTAGGCTAAGTAAGTAAGTAGTAGTAATAACCAAGTAAGTAAATACTTAAGTTAGTACATAAGTAAGTAAGTAAGTAAGTGGGCAGTGGACAATATCATACTACCGTAACTACTGAATACACTATCATCCAATCACACAAGCACTCCCGATGGAAAAGCACATCAGCAGTGTTTCTAAATAGGCAGGGCAGGCTATTTGATAGCGGTGATGCATAAAGCAGGCTGATGATCCCACACCTTGGAAATGAGACGTCGGCGGCGGTGGCGGCGTCAGCGTGGCGTCGTGGCTTTGATTTGGAGAGCGGCAGACAGCTTCCCCATCTGCTTCCCTCCTTCATCATAGATCATATTAACACCCCCTTCAGGTCACATGACAGCGCCTGCTGAGTAGGTGTTTATTCAAAGCACAAGCAGCAAATTGCATTTCTATTAGCGCAGCTCGTGACACGCCACCATTCTCTCCCATCGCCCGTCTCACTCCCCTCCCCGCCTTAGACTTCCCATTCAGGCCCGTCGCTTGGCGCCGAAATAATACGCCATTTCATTCAGTGTGTCATGTTCAACAGAAACGATTCCATCAGATCGAGTGCTCGTGATGCACTGTTTTACGCAACGCCATCAACCTTGCCATCGGTGTTTTCTCACAATGGGACGGAGATAAACAAAACATTACCGAAAGTGATGAGTGAAATACTGACAAAACAAACAAACAAACAAGTACAATTAGGAATAGAAATACTGTTCAAAGTGATTGTTGGATAAACTCGTGACATTTGTTCAGACATAGACGTAAATAATTCTTAATTGTAACCTTCTGAATAGACCTTCCACAATACAGGCTACCAGAAATGGCAAAATTAGGGAAATGTGATTGAATTTGAGACTGTGAGACAGCACCAGTTAGGGTGAAGAATATTGAGCTGGGAATATTGTGCTGATAATACTCATTGTCCGTTCAGTCAGTGAATTACCACCTTAGACCATCAGAAACCACTTGAGACCATTTGTGATTGCATATGTGCGCTTATGTGTGTGTGTGTGTGTGTGTGTGTGTGTGCATGCATATCTGAAGTTGCATTCCATCCACATGCATGTCTAAGGAGCTATTGGGTTCCTTGAGTGAGTAAACTGCTTCCTAAACATGCATCCAAACACGGCAGGAGGAGGAAACCGCTAGCAGCATTTATCCTGATTGCCTATTATCATTCAAGCTGATGGGAGCTGTGGCAACATAGAGCCTTTAGAGACATTACATAAGAAATGCGTCTTAAAGTAGTTCATTAAGACAGGCCCATGAGGAATGGTGGCCGGCCTTGAATACAGATCCATGTGAGCCATGTAAATGACCTGTCTGTGCTCGGAGACGTATAGTAATGTCTCCGGGTATGACTGGCTATCGCAGCGCTCCAATTAATCACCACCCAGACGCATGGCTTCAGCAGACAGCACCATTACTAACCCTGTCTGTGTTAGCCTCTGAATTATTTAGCCGCCTTTTATTACGAGCTCACTGTCTTACTGCACACACACACACATACACACACACAGGCACACAAACACAGACACACACACACACACACACGTTACACCGTACAATTCTATGTAGACAGCAAAGCCTTCATCCAAACTGCCCCCCCTCACACACACACACACACACACACACACACAAAAAGAAATGAAATTCAAGGATGAAGTTGATGGCATACGTGATGACTCTGTTTACACAGCTGCAGGCTTGAGGCATGCATAAGAGGCGTGTTACTGTCCCATCCATTTCACTCTCTCTTCTCTCACTCACCAGGAGCTGCAGCACCACTCCGAGCCTGCGGGGGTGCTGTGGGGTCAAGGGGCGGGAGTGGTCTGCCATGCAAAGGAGTTTCTCACGGAGAGAGTACACAGCCCATAATTGAGTTAATTGAGCAACTTTGGTGTGTTGGAACGCAATCGCATTGGCAATGGCAACCACTTATAATGTTGGGATAGGAGCTGGTGGCTCCCAGCATGTAATTGCCTTCCTATACACAATCTCGCTCGCCTCTCATCTCTCTTTGTAGCTCCGTCTGGGTTTTCTTTCCTTGAGGTGGATTCCACAGGAGAATTCATCTTCTGGCCAATTAACTATCAGAGTGAGGCAGCACAGGAATACTACAGGCCATCAGTCAAGGGCTGATCCAATCTTTTTGAACGTAAACTCCTCCAGCAAGAAATTATTCTCAGCACATGAAAGTCCAGACCCTCTGTAGGAAACGATATTGTAGAACGAGGGGCTGGTCAAGACCAGACTAGGGAAGAACCATGTGAAGCCTGATAGCCACAAGCCAACCAAACCCTCAGCACCATAGACAGACAGAGAGAGAGAGAGAGTGAGAGAAGTGAGCCATGTTGCTTATATGTGCCAGTGATAGTCAGGGCAGGAGGAGGAGGAGGAGCTGGGAAGAACGGAGGAAAAGAGACATGGGAAGGAAAGTAGAGAAAAGAAGAAAGAAAATGAGAAATGAGAGCTGCTTGAAAGAGGAGATCTGAAGAGAACATCTAAAACATGGAAGGTGGGATATGAATGAAAGAATGAAAATGAACACGGAGAAAGAAAGAGGGAAAAGAAGAGAGGAGAAGAGAAACAAAGAGAAAGAGAAAGGGGGATGAAATGGTGAAATGTCATTTGCATGACTGCTGTCCGGTGTGAGAGGAGGCCGTGCTGAGAGACAGCAGAGCGTCTGAATGCATTTGAGGGGCAGCAGAGGGAGGACAGGAGCACAGCAGAGGAGAGGAGTGGATGGTGAAGAGAAAAGATGGAGGGAAGAAAGAGCAGGAAGGAATGTGAAAAAGTAGAGTTGGAAAGAGGACAAAAGGAAAAGGGAGACAGACTGGCCTGTTCCACGACCCCTCCGGCGGTGGGGAAGAAGACTATTATTCTAGAATCTTCCAAGACAGGGGACTGCTGTAGGTTAAACATTTATTTACTTAGCCCATTCACACACAGATTCATTTCCATCTTTTCCTCTGCTTGCCCACGCCGCTCTGGCCGCTCACTCCCTCCCCTGCTGGTGTGGCACACCTCCCCTGACCCCAGAGCAGTTCCTGGTGGCCCAGCGGCCCGCTCCCACCGCGCCAGCTGATGTGTGTTCAGTGCGAGCCCAGGCCCGGACCTGTGCTGGCGGTGATGGATGTGCTCCTAACGAGGTGTCGACGGACAGACCGCATTTCGGGAAAAACTTGTGAACTCAGCCATTAATCACTGGAGCTCCTTTGCAGTCACGCAGTCACAGTCATCTGGCCTCCAAATAGTCTCTTTCTCTCTCTCTCCATCCCTCTCTCTATCTCTCTCTCCTTTTTCATTTTCCACTATGGTTCAGATGTTGCCTTTGTTGTTTTTGTGTCAAACCTGTGCATCAGCACTGCACAGCCCCTCAAAAATAACATTAGTTCTAGACCGACTGCGAGTCTGCCTCAGAATGCTCCCATATATACAGTATGTTTCTGCAGAGTTTATCGGCGAGCTTTTTCACCAAACCTCTTTTGACATTTCGCCTAGGTCACTTAACGACCCGGCTCTTTGTAAGACAGAAAAACATTGAACAGCGCTGTAGTTGTGGCATGCCTGATACAACTGTTATTGCATGCTTCCCTGATAAAAGCAGACTGCTTCATTTATCACACACCGGAGCGTTATTGAATTGCAACTCTGACAAATGGGGAGCCTTGCCAATAAAATGGATGCCTGCGACTTGCAAGAATGGCGGCCCAGCGAGCGAAGCTGACCCCTGTCGGGGCATTAGCGCGGGGCGGGCGGCCGGGACCACTGGTGGTGGTGGCGAAAGGTTGAATAATTCATCAGAGGATGCGAGGAGTGCTGAGACAGCCATGTTGGACAAACAAAGCCACAGCACACTGGATGCACATTGGGGGCAGTAAGACTGTGTGTCGAGAGAAGAGTAGAGCGTTTGAATTGTTGGGGTTAGTTTGACTTGGCAAAACGTAACCCCCCCCCCCCCCCCCCACACACACACACACACACACTGTAATGTGAAAAGAATGTGTGCTTTATTCTTTGGTGTGGGGATTGTATAGGATTTCAACTCAAGTGTAGAAATAAGAAGCATTATGTTTTATAATGGAGGATTTACCCGTCTTCACACGTTACATGTTTTGGTCACACTGCAGCTCACAGATTTCATACATTCATGCAGGCATTTCCACACATGGAGCTGGGGAGATCTGTTTATAAATGTGTTATTAACAGATTATGACAGCATGTTGGAGAGGCAGTTTCAGTGTCATGGATCTTCTTGAGTGATGTGTCTAGCCTGCCGCCAGCGGAACAGTATATCAAAAGTGACATGTGAACTTGTAACAGCCCTCAGGCTCACTGACTTCAAGAGACATTTGAAGTGACAGAATCACACACTGACGACCACCATTTATAAAGGGTGCATAATGTATCCAAATTGACTCCGGTCCTGTAGGAACATTTACTGGATGAATGGGAGATGTTCTTTGTGAACACACAAGAGTTCCACACACAGGAAGATGGATGATTGTGAATGCTTGGTTATGGATGTGGATTCATGTGTTTGCATAAGTGAATGTGTGTGTACATGTAGATACACATACATGTGTGTGTGTGTGTGTGTGTGTGTGTGTGAGTCTGTGTGTATGTGTGTGTGTGTGTGTGTGTGTGCGTGTGTATGCCTTCTGTAATGAGGCAGGAGAAAGTGACAGCTCTGACAGACAGCCAGCCGTTTGTTTACACTTGGCGCACGTGTCATTAAGCAAGGGCGTCTCCGCCATTCCACAGCATCTGAATGAATCATTCGCAGTCTGCTGCCTCTCAGGCCGCCCCCCCCCCTCCCCCCTCTACGCTCGGCAGCTTCCCCAGCCCGCCTCACGTGCACGCGCCCTACGCCAGGACGAGAGCGTTACAGGAGATGCTCTTTGGCGCCGGCTCACCGCTCACCGTCTTTTATTTCTCCCTCTCTCCTCGCTGCTCTGTGTTTGTAATTACCATAACTTAGCCTTTTTATCAGTTTGCTTCCCAGACTTGGTCAAATTGGATTAATTCCATCTCATGTCAGAAAGCAATTACAAATATGGCAGCAGATGAGCCTAAGTGTCTCGGAGAGAGAGAACTGGGGCATTTCTACTCTCGCCTCCCCTTGTTGTGCTCCCAGATGGATGCACAGCCTGCTTAGAGAATGACTTTGGGAGCTCTGTCACAGCTGACAACTGTGGGAGCTTTTCCTGCAGGACTTCCATCATCACACACACACACACACACACTGACCCCTTAGAGACAATATTCCACTGGGAACCTGGACGACTGAGCTGCAGAAGGAAACATGTTCTGTATAGAGTTCCATGCAGGTAGAGTTTAGCAGAAAGGTTCTCAGGTTCTCCTGCAGTGGTTCTCCATTGGCAGGGCAGGGGGGGCGTATGTATGCAGCTGTGGGGGGCATAAGCACGGGGGGAATAAAGGGGGTTGCAGACGCAGACCCACCGCTGGGATGAAAGGATGCAGAAGGAGAGATGAAAGGGGCCGATGCTGCACCTGTTGAGTTGGATTCCAGGATGTTGTTGACGGTGCCTCTACACCACATGTCAGAGGGGGAATCACAATTGTCTGTTCACATAAACAAGCCCTAGAGCAGGAACCCACACAGAGTTAAAGCTTTAATTCAATCTTATTTTTGATATGCACCTACATGTGCATGCATGTGTTACTGTGGACGTATGTGCTATATTCCCTAAATTTAACCTGTAAAGACACACACATACAGACTCACAAACACGCACGCGCGCGCACACACACACACACACACACACACACACACACACCCTTTGAACCTATAGAACTGATATTTTCTTCCTCTGAGTCAACCAGCCTGTCAGTCTGTGATTACATTCAATTTTTAATTCAATTTTAATTTGGTAGCATTTCCTCCCTATCAGGTTCCTAATGTCTATTTGTAAAGGCTAGGGTAAATTGAACCTGTGGTATTACTGATATTCCCTAGGTTGTAAAAAAATAAAGCTTATTTAACTTATACCTTCTAAGTTTAAAATAAATATATCAAAATTGGTATGCATAAGCAGTGCAGCTAAAATCTTAATTCCCCCCCAGTAGGACACCTGTTACCACTGCTATCACCAGCTCCAGCGCACCTCTCTCTCCACTGGGCTGTGTGGAAGGTGGGCCTGCTGAGCTCCTCTCCTCTCCGCGTTTGGCACCTGCTAGCGAAGAGCCAGAAGAACACTGGAACCCATCCAAATTATTAAGGAAGTTTTTGGTTTCCATGGAGACTGTTGCAGCATGAAATGAAAAGTAGCGTGAATGCTAGAGATTAGCTTAATTGTTTTGGAACAGGCACAGTAGCAGAGGGGGGAATCATTGCAGCACTTTGGATTGCTTTCCAGCGCGGCGACAGATAATGGCCCAGCAGGGCTGCGGGTGGGGAGAGGGAGCCCTGGTGTTTCCGCAGTCCACCTGCTCATGTTTCTCTCGCCTCGGAAACCAGTTATCGGTCCAAAGCCACAGCTTCTCATCTCACGCCTGTCTCTCCCCTGCTCCCCACAGAGCCACACTGACATATTAATCTTGGATTCAGCCCCGGGGGGGGGGGGGGGGGGGG
>JASCQY010000293.1:17875383-17887022 GCA_030264315.1 Sardinella tawilis | reverse complement strand
TATAGTAAGCTGCATCTGACGTCTGAGCGAGAAGTACCGGGCCGTTTTTTGTGTGGAAACACAACACCTGAGAGGGCTGGGCCAAGTCACGGCCCGGTCAAAAGTACCTTCCCCCAAAAAGTCCCGGAACTAGTGTAGTGGAAACACGCCTTGTGTGTGTGTGTGTGTGTGTGATAGAGAGAGAGGAGAGAGAGAGAGAAAGAGAGAAGCTGATCAAAGTATTATATGAATTCAGTGTTTGTGTTTTTGCTCTGTTACAGAGAGTATGAGAGGAGGAAGACAAGTACTAGCCTGGATACTCACACACAAAATGACTAGACAGACAGATAGGCAGACAGACAGACAGACAGACAGAGAGAGATAGGACTGTAGAGTTAGATAGACAAACAGACAGTTTGACAGACAGACAGTAGAGACAGACAGACTGTACAGACAGTCAGACAAAGGAGCAAACAGGAAGCAATTGATAGGAGGGTTTGGGAGAAAGAGAGAGAGAGAGGAGGATAGAGATAAATATGAGAGGAGAAGAAAGAGGACTGGAGTGAGTGTTTAATCACAAGGCCTTGAGAAAGAGTCAGAAAGACAGAACTAACAGATAAGAGAGAAATAAGAAAGAGGGAATCTAGGCCAGGGATCATGGCAGAGCAGATCTGTGCCTTATTTGACATGCCCAGGAAGCAACACTGAAGTCAATTGAAGAGGGGGGAAGTAGAGAGGTGGCTAGAAAGAAGGGGATAGAGAAACTAACTTATTTCTTAAGTTAGTTAAGTTTTCTTTTTTTCATTAATTTCTTTATTATTCAATATTATCTATTATTTATTATGATTATTATTATTGCTATTATTACTTGATTAATGCTTTGGCAATACTGTATTTACATTCATGCCAATAAAGCTATTGAAATTGAAATTGAAATTGAAATTGAAATTGAAAGGAAGAGAGAGAGAGAGAGACATCTAGAAAGAGGAGGACAGAAAGAGCTAGAAAGAGGAGAAGAGAGTGAAAGCTGGAACTAGTATAGAGAGCTAGATTGAGGGGGATAGAGAGAGCTACAAAAGAGAAGGCAAGAGAGAGAGCTAGAAAGAAGGGAATATGGAGAGTTAGAGAGAGAGAGAACACTGAAAAGAGGAGGATAGAGAGAGCTACAAGAGGGGAGAGAGAGAGCTAGATAAAAAGGGCATAGAGAGAGCTAGAAAAGAAAGAGAAAGCTAAAAAGAGGAGGATAGAGAGCTAGAAAGAGAAATAGAAAGAGGAGGATGGCATAGGAGCTGTAGAGACAATCATTCAGATAAAGGTTTACACACAAAAGTGCACAAAAAACATACAGGTACACAGAAGAGACAAACAGAAACACACACACACACACACACACACACACACACACACACATACTGTATACTGTACACACACACTCACAAAAGTAGAATAAAAACTAAATGAATGCTCTACACTGCATTTACAAGTATTGTATAGCCTATTTACCGATATCGCAGGTGCAGTCTACATCATGACCTTATAAATGGACCCTCATGACCTGGCACATAACCAAGTCATTGGGGCCACACTGATGCTGTGTCCGTGGTATTCTGCATTCATAATTGATCCCTTTTAAACGCCAGGGCGCTGAATAATTCATGTGATCGGTTGACGCCATAATACAAGATGGATAATACATAAACCATGAGAACACACACTAACAGGCGAGACCAAAAACACACCCTCTTTGAGTGTGTGTGTGTGTGTGTGCGCGTGTGTGTGTGTGTATGTGCGTGTGCGTGTGTGTGATGGAGGGTAGCAATGGCGTAGTGAGTGGGAGTATCTGTTACACCCTCAGAGGAGAGACAAAACAACTTGTGTGTTTGTGCTTGTGTTTTTTGTGTTTGTGTGTGTGTGTGTGTGTGTGACAGATTTACGCCTCCAGTAGGGTATAGTCTTACACTCGTACATCACAGAACAGGTGGCAAGACCCCCGTCTGAGGACTTGAAAAACAACTGCAGTAGTTGTTGCAGTTGTACACACACACACACACACACACACACAGACGGAGAGAGAGAAGGAGAAAGAGAGAGAGAGAGAGAGAGAGATGTACACAGTGAATGTAGAGTCCTTTACCTTAACTGACTTCATTATCAGCAGACTCCTGAGCAGATGAAGGTCTAATCAGAAACCCATCCCTTAGGTGCCCCATCCCCCCTGAGCCTCACACACACACACCCACACACACACACACACACAGGAAGAGAAAAAGAGAGATTAACTGCACACTGTTGCATAAATGAAGTGATTCATGAGAGATTCATGAGTGTGTGGTTACACACACACACACACACACACACACACACACACACACAGACTACATTTAAGTTGTCTGTCCTCACATTCTTAGAGTTGCAGCAAGTGCTCAT
This sequence comes from Sardinella tawilis, assembly GCA_030264315.1. Lineage (NCBI taxonomy): Eukaryota > Metazoa > Chordata > Actinopteri > Clupeiformes > Clupeidae > Sardinella > Sardinella tawilis. The sequence goes on along the minus strand of JASCQY010000293.1, from coordinate 17,884,616 downwards.
TGATGAGCAGAGGTTGTTGTGTGTATGTGGACACTTGTTCAAACAGGATGTTTATTCGAGTCTTTACCTGTCCACTGGCCTGCTGATTCTACCACTGAACTCATCTGTCTGGCTGCAGAGTTGGTGTTAATTGCTTTAGTAAATGAATGGAACAAATCCGTGGCGAGACGGCTATTTCCTGAGCCCAGGGCTACACCTGTTCTGCTACAGGAGCGCCACATTAAGTCACGTCGAAGTACATTTGGAAGACAGACGATTTTTCTGCGAATGTTCGCAGCGCTGTTGTATGTTCCATTGATTATAGTGGAAGCTAATTGATATGGCAGATATAGTCTGAATTACTGTAGTGCTTCCATAACGTAGTGTACTGTTATCATTAAAGGAGGAATGCAGATTGATTAAATCCAAAGCCCCCTTGTTTGACGTCACCAAGTGCTGTTTGTAGAAACAAGAAAAAAAAAAAAAAAAGATAAAACATATATATAACATATATATAACATATAAAACATTAACTGAATGGGGCATAGGAAAATGAAAGTGTGTTTCTGTGCCCCATTCAGTCAATGTTAATTGATGATCCATTATTAGGTCTATGCTGTATCAAATTTTTTTCTCATTCTTTTTCCCACCAACACCACTCGGTGACCTTGTACAACAGGCCTATGGAATCTATTCACACAGGATTTCTCCTTTAAGCTGAGCTATTCCCTCTCTGGCTCAATCAGCAATCTGACACGGCTTTTGACAAAGACGCTTGGCCTCACCAAGTCACGACCACACAAACACATTTGCAGCATTACTGCGGTTCAGCGCAAGTCCTGGAAAAAGCCAAACTTGGCTCCATCTTAAACGTGTTCGCCGGACCCCAGGGGCCCTCCTGCCGCTGATGTAACGGGATATGTAAACAATGGGCCATTCTGTCACAGCACTTGGAGAAGAGCGTCCTGCCGTACATCACGCTCTGGGGGTCGCCGCTAATCTGCTTGAGTGTGTGGAACTGCGACTATAAACTGACTATTTGTTTACACATACACACACACACACACACACACACTCACACACAGCGCACTGGTAAACAGCTCAGGCTGGAGTTGTCCAAAAGCTAAGCTCAGACCTCGGCTAGGCTACAGGGTGTCTGTGTCTGTGTGACAGACAGATGAAGCTGGGATAAGACCTCAGGTCTAGGCTGTTGGAGTAGCCATGGAAAAGACTGGAAATGACTGCCGCTTGTGTACAAATGATAAAATAGCAGTGTGCAGGCTTCAGGCAAGGTGGTACTGGGCCTAGAGATTACCCACACACACACACACACACACACACACACACACACACACACACCAGTCTAATGTGGTTGTAGCTGAGCCTGACACAGAGCGGCACCCTGTCAATCTCTCCTGCGGGAGGCAACACAACACAGCAGTGAAGAGCTCACCTCACCTCTCCAGTCCACACTCTCACTGCACTGAACTGCACTGGACTGCTCCACAAAGCACTTACCTCACAAGCGCTGGGATGACTTTCAGGCTTTTCCAAGGAGAAACGTGATTATTTGGAGACCTGAATCAAATGGCTGATCTAAACTCCAACTATGCTCAAATGAGATTCTCCACAGTAACCACATTCCTTTGCTTGTTGCCACATTCTTGGCTTTGGAAGGCAGTTTAAATGGTCCCAAAAATATCTCTCTGTATCACCTCCCAATGGCCGTCATTTCACACCCCCTGAAAAGACGCAGGGAGAATGTTGGTTAAAGTTCACCCAGCTTTAATAATCACAGCAGAAGCCCAGCTTACAGAGAGAGAGAGAGAGAGAGAGAGAGAGAGAGAGAGAGAGAGAGAGATCTCCAGGGATAGATGGATGTAGTAAGTGCAGCCGTTTCTGTTCAAATCTGTCTGTAATTGCCCAGGGCAGCTAAATGAATAATGGATCTGGGTTTAAAATGAACCACAACTCCTAGTAAAAAAACAGGCTGTTTTCATGGCTGGAGAGCTGGTCTGTCTGAATTATCAGTCAATAGTTAATTGTTTCATTTGTTCATTTCATTTGATCACAGCTGGAGTGCACATATCAAATTTGTCCTGAATTAATAAGTTATTGACAAATAATTGATTCAAACAGACCTTATTTTATTTTTCTGTGATGCTGTGTGTGTCTCATTCCCTGTGTCAGGTGTTGTGTGATGGGCACGGCATATCTAGTGCTCAGCGTATCCCAGAGTGCAAGGCAGTATGCACTTACTGTACTGTACTGGAACACTGCCATATCACATAGTGGAGTGTTTTGCAGTGAGTGAACATTAGGTACATCAGACACAAGGAAAACAATCAGTCAGTTGGTCTTTTTTATTACCATTATTACTTATTGTTGCTCAGACACGTGTATATACAAATACAGATTTTTTTTTTTCCATTTTTTTTGTTCCTATTTTTACAGTGGAAAAAAGCAGGTGAGTACTGGGAGCTCAGACTCAGGGGAAAACAGCAGAGGGTTGGGATATGTCAGGTGTGTGTTTCTGTGTGTGTGTGTGTGTGTGTGTGTGTGTGTTCGTGCCAAGAGCAGTAACACATGCGAAATGTCCTGCTGGTTGGCACGTCTGTGGGTTGTCATCGGGGGGGTCACATATGGAGGGGTGGTGGAGTGAAGGGGGCTTTCCACAGCCACAGGGATTGGTGGAACAGAGGAACCTAGGCGTGGATTGGTCTGCTTTCTGATTGGCTGTCAGGCTAAGGCAAGGGAAAAGCTCCTCGCACTGAGGAGAGTGGCAGCACCCCATAAACTGCAGCAAGGGCTGGTGCATACACTCACACACTCACACACATACACACACACACACACACATACACACACACACACACACACACATACACAACAGCACACATTCAGCCCACTCCTAGAAGTGGGCGCTCACAAGCCCACAGATGACTGTAATGGGAACATGTGTGTGTGTGTGTGTGTGTGAGCATCAAAACAAAGCAAAAGATGAGTGTGTGAGAACAAGGGGGGTTAAAAGCCCTCGAGCGACACAGAGTGGGGCTCAAAGCCCAGAGCTCCTTCTCCTCTGCCACACCTCCACACAGGGGGACTATGTACAGCACAGCACAGTACAGCTGTCCTAAGCGGCTCTGAGCATCCTGGGCACCGATGGAGCACACAGCTACTCACCGGAAAGGGAACAGGAGGGCCGGGCCGAAGGGAGAGGAACACACACACACACACACACACACACACATACACACATACACACACACACACAGTAATGGAGATGGGCCTACAGAGATCCCACATTCACTGGACACATAAACAGGAAACTAAAGAAACAGAAAGGGCTTCTGTTTTCCATCTGATTTTTTTTTCTTCTTTTCATTATTTTTTTTTTTTATATCAAGTCCATGCGCATGCCACATATGAAAATGACAGATATTCAAGTCCTTCTGAAGTGCTTGAACACTCTTGGCGAGTGTCACAGTGCCTGCAGACGTACAAAGGGGCCCCTGATGTGGCCTGGAGAGAGCACAGGTCCCAGATCAGTCCGCTTCCGCATTCCTCCATGAATCCTACTGGATCTGATGACTGGTTCGGTGATGCTAGCTGGGTATCTGAAACAAGCATGTCATGAGTGGAGCCCCCTCTCAGTCAGGAGGTGCAACTGCAGTTCACAGGTGGCCACTTATTTCCAGAAGCTGGAGAAGGCAGATTGTTTCTGTGTGTGTGTGTGTGTGTGTGTGTCTGTGTGTGTGTCTGTGTGTGTGTCTGTGTGTGAGTGGGAGTGTGTACAAGAGAACGAGTAAAACAGAGAGAGAAAGAGAGATAAGAGACTACACACTCCTGTACATCTGGAGTCTACCGGACTGTTTGTTTGTTTGTCTGTCTGTTTTTTAGAAAAGGCATAAGAATCAAATTAATACTTTCCTATCAAACATTATATACAACAGCATGTTTTTTTTGCTAATAATGGTACTTATAGGCATAACGATAATAGCCATCATATCCATCATATCAACAGGTATAATAATAATAATAACAATAATAATAATAATAATAAACAATGAAACAATGAGGGGTGTTTCTTTTCCTATCCTTCTCAAAGGTACAAAAACAATTACTACTCTAACACTACATGTTATTTACTTGACTACTTCAGGATACATGGTATCCATTTAACAAATCGATCCTTAATTTCCCAGGTTCAAGGTGTGTTTGTGTACAAAACAGGATAATAATGGTCGTAATTAGCGTCTAACTGATACAGAGAACTAGTACAACAGGAGTGGCGCTCCAAAGAAGAAAAGAAAAGAAAAAAACAAAACAAAAAACAAAAAACAAAGAACAAAACAAAAAACAAATGAACAAACGTGACTTTCTGAGTTGCCCAGAGAGAAAAGGAAACTGGTAATGTGAAGGGTGAGGGGGCATATTGTGGCATCTTGTGTGTCTAAAAGCAGGGCTGCTATCCAGTTGGTCCAGCACTGGCTGTTTGTCTCCGGGCGAACACCGGGCGAAGCGAAAGGCGCACACACAGAGCGTTGGCTTAAGAAGGTGACTCCCCAAACACCTGGACAGGCAGAGTGAAGGCGGCCAGCACAGACGTGTGCGTGGCATACAGGCGGAAGAAGACAAGCCCAAAGAGAATTAATAAGGCAGAAAAGATCGTCCTTTTTCCCCCCTCCAGCTCTCTCTCTCTCTTTCTCTCTCTCCCTCTATCCGTCTCTCTCTCTCTCTCTTTCTCCCCCTCGACGTTCCCGTCATGCCCTCTCTCCTGAAGTACACACTGTGTTTATTGTTGGAAACTCCAGTCACCAGCTCCCTGCTCAGGCACCCAGTGTGCACAGCAGCCACCTGCAGGAGCTGCAAGGTCACCTCAGCTTTAAAAGCCCACGGCCTGAAACGGACACCCTGCGCGGCCCCTGCCTCCACCCCTGCCTCTGCCTCCATCTCCACCTCCACCTCCGCCTCCACCTCCAGCGCTCTATTTTAATAGCAGGCATAACTGGCTCCCTCGCCACCGCATGGGGGCTGCATGCCTGGCGTTTTGAACCTCATTAAAGAGTCACCTAAAGGGGGAACAGTAGTAGCCTGAGCATGCCTGCCCACTGCACACACACACACTCACGCACATACACACACATACTGTATACTGTATGCACACATACACACACACACGCACGCACGCACGCACGCACGCACACACACACACACACACGACTGAGCCATGTGTTAACTGGCTGACAACCTGAATCAACAGAGCAGAACACATATGTGGATTGGCCCGGGAATGGACATGGAAATAATCCCACAAGCTCTATCAATGTACAGAATGTGTGTGTGTGTGTGTGAGTGTGTGTGTGTGTGTCAGTGTGTGTGTTTCCTTTTAGGGTGAGCTGAAGGTCCACACAGCGCGTGCCAGGGTAAATAGTGGGGGGGCAAATGAGAGCGGTCTCTCGTCTCCAATGTAAAGCAATCCCTTAATCCTAACACATTGATTAGGTGGGATTACACAGCTCCGATTTAGCTGAGGGAGGAGAGAGGGGAGAGCAAGGCTGCTCCGCGGAGCAGGGTGGCGGCTCAGGGTCGTTCGGAAACACGTGCCGACTGGGAGCAGAGAGTACAGACGCTGCAAGAACATGGAAAGGTCCAATTAAAAGACCTTCTAAAGGAGGAACCCCAGAAGGCATAAGACTTTCCTTTTCCATGGAGTTCTGAGCCTAGAACCAGACAGAGATATGCCGTTCTTTCAGACCAAAAGAAGCCTCGGTTGTAGATAGCACCTTTAAGAGCTTTGAGAGAACCCTTCACAGGATCTCCTAAGGGGAGAAAACTCTTTTCAAAGAAAGACCATTGCCTTGTTTAATTGGAGAGAGGAGTTTCCAGGGGAGTGAGGCTGGAGAGGAGCTGCTTTAGCAGGGTGATCTGAGGGGGGCTGAGGGGGAGGGCTGGGAACAGGGAGTTCCTGGAAGTTCTGACAGGAAAGCACGACAGTCCCACTTGTCTTTGTGTCTGTGGTGGTGCAGCTGTCCCAGAGGCAAACACACTGGTTTTACCGGGATCGCTCGCCTACAATGTTGCCCTCATTTAAGGACAAGCTGAAACCTATCAGTGATTAAAGAGCTGAGCCTGTGAACAGATTCTGTGCGCGGAGCGCAGAGCCAACCGTGCTCTAGCCAGGGTTCCATGCAGTTAAGAGGAACAACTTACCCACACACCCACCCCCACACACACATCCACCCTTGGCGCAATGCATCCATTATCTAGCACACTGCCAATGACCCCCTCTTCAATGCTCCGCTAGTGGGTGCGTTTAGGACTGAGAACTGGGGCTATTCTTCAACACCCTCCCTCTATTGAGCAGACAGTTGCGTGCGGCACGTGCCCACCCACTGCCGTGTACCCACCCTCGGCGCCTCCCTCGGACCCCTACGCTCATCAAGCCTTTGAACCCCCAGTCTGAGCGCCCCCCTCGACTCCCCTCGGCCTCCAGGAGCGCCCCGGGGGAAGTTAATACAGCAATCACAAGTGAGACAAACAAATCAATCGTGTTCAAAGCCGAAGGCATGACAAAGGCATTTGGAAAAAAGAATTGGTTTGATCCAAGGTAGTCCCGCAGCTGTCTGCGGGACACTGCATTGGAAACTGACCAAATATACCACATGAGCTTATTACCCTTTGGGATAATTATGTTTCATACATTTTGATATCAACTGATAAAAGGCTGTAGGAAAAATATAGATATTTTGGAAGCAGTAGGCTCTCTATAAAATACAAAAGCACCTCTCAATGAGCTGACCGTGCATTCATGCGACAAGGAGAGGCCAGGACACTCTCCTCAGTCCATCCTAGGTTCCGTGAGGAACCTCCAGTAAGTGTCTGTAGAAAAACAAGAAGGCTTGTCTCTTTAAGCTTGTTAGGGACACCTCTATTAGGTGCCGTGATGATCTCCAAGGTTCTACACAGAATGTCAATATGTTCCCCAAGGACGCTTCCATTGAACACTAAACACTGGTAGGAGTTACTGTCCCTGTCTAAAAAAACGGCCTAGTTGCTGCTAAACAGAACTATTTGAATCCAAACAGAAACATATTGCATTCTGAGTTAGAACCATGAGAGACTGAAAAATTAAGGTTCTTAGGATTTGGAGGGGTTTCCATTTCAGGGAAAATCACTGAAACATTCATTAAGGTTAAGAAAAAGTCCCATTTAGAAACAATGCGATTAGGAAGTCATCTCAGGGGCCACTTAGATTGAAAGGAACAGCAAAAAACAGACTGGTAACAAACTGCTGCAGACTATTTAAAAGTTAACCAGAAAGACATAGGGTACCGGCTTAGCCAGGGAGATATTCCTCAAAGCTACTGATTGCCATCTACATTCTAGAATGTTCTATGGTCTAGAGTTCCTTCTGTACCCCCATTTCTCCTTCTGTACAGTCTTCAGAATATAATGTAATTGTTTCTCAAACCATTTTCATACTTCCCAATCAGTGCCACCCACCCACACCCCCTTCTAACCAGATATCAAATATACAAACATTTATTTTGGCATTGACTGTTTCAGTTTGTACAAATGAGTTGAAGGTGGGGTGCTGTAATATTCATGCCCCTCTTTCTCCTCCATGGCATTCTATTGATCTGAGACTGTCGCAGACTGAGAGAGACAACTTAAATATCTTTTTTTTTCTTTTTCATCAAAACACAAAGAAACCAAAAGTGTCCCTGGAGAGCTTCCCTCCCTTGCTTCTCTTCCCAGGTGGGCTCCTCTCCTGCCCACCCCCTGCCCCCTGGCTCTCGGGGGCTTAGTGGCTCTCGGGGGTTGGGGTGGGGTGGGGTTGGGTTGGGGTGGGGTGGGGTGGGGTGTGGGGCGGTGGGGCTATAACATCAGCAGGGCGGGGAGGCAGAGGAGCAGGGTGGCCAGCAGGGACGCAGCTCTCCTTGTTTCCCCGGCCGCGTTTGTCGTGTCGCTGTGGGGCTCAGCCGACTCGTGTGACGTGTCATCTGCAGGGTGCAAAGGCAAAAAAGGAGGGAGAGAGGAAGAAAGAAAGAAAGAAAGAAGGGAAGAAAGAGAGAGAGAGAGAGAGAGAGAGAGATCAAATTTAGTTGCCTGGAATACTTTGCTAATATAATATCTTGCACAGTAAACAACTAGTAGTGCATGATGAACTAAGAGTGAAAAAGCAGGATAGAGTTGTAGACAGAGACATAGATTAGTGAAATCTATCTGATAATGCACCTAAACAATACAGCTATTGTGTGTATTTGTGTGAGTGTGTGTGTGAGTGTGTGTGCGTGTGTGTGTGAGTGTGTGTGTGAGTATGTGTGTGTGTGTGTGTGTGTGAGTAGAGAGGCATGGCATGGGTGTGATGCGCACGTCGGCATGGTAGAGGGCGAGGTGACACGGGCACAGGGAGTGCTGCCAGCAGACACCCTCCTGACACACACACACACACATGCGCGGCACCCGGGGAAGCAGCACGGGTTCCCGTGACAACCAGACAGGTGCACGTGTCGCCCGTGACGAGCCGACAGGTGCGGGACCCAAACAAGACAGATAAATATGCTGGGAGGAGCTGCGGCAGACGGCTGGTCGGCTCTGTGACGAGAGGGCCAGGCCGGCTGGCATGCAACAGCCCCGACGTGCCTCGCATGGGGCGCCCGCCTAATAAATCACCGCCTCTCAGCAGCAGCAGCGGCAGCCAGGGAGAGAGGGATAGGGAGGGAGGGAGGGAGGGAGAGGGAGAGGGGGAGGGAGGGAGAGAGGGGGAGAGGGGGAGAAGGAGGGAGGGATATCATGTGGAAAGCGTGTATGATAAAGCCTTCCTGAAAATGATAGCCTAAGCAGCTGTTGTTGTAAACAGTGAAGAATGCAGCGGTGGTCTTCACTAGGCCTGTCAGGGTTCCTTGGCGGCTCTGGGCGAGCGGCGGTGAGGAGTGATTCACCACGGGGGGAGAGAGAGTGGGGATATGCTGAGTGACTCTGAGTGTGACAGGAGCAGCTCTCTGTTTTTCTTTCTTTCTTTCTTTCTTTCTTTCTTTCTTTCTTTCTTTCTTTCTGTCTGCCTTTCTTTCTGTCTTTTCTCTTCTCCTCCAGTGGTGTGGCTGGACCAGAGGAACTGAGCAGCCCCCCCCCCCCACATACACACACACACACACACACACACACACACACACACACAAACACACACATGCTGCTTCTCTGCTGTTCCAGAGCCCTGCTACAGTGCCATCACTGCTAATAACAACACG
>JASCQY010000293.1:17841447-17847880 GCA_030264315.1 Sardinella tawilis | reverse complement strand
CCCCCACCACCACACACCCACACACACACACACACACACACACACACCCAAGGATGGGGGGAGAGAGAGAGAGAGAGAAAGTGGGGAAAAGACAGAGAGAGAGAGAGAAAGAGGGATAGAGAAAGAGGGATAGAGAGAGGGATAGAGAGACAGGTAGAAAGGAGGGGAGGGGCACAGCAGTGTCTCCACTGCCCTGGCTGGGTACACACTCACACTCACTGTGCGCCTGATTAACAGCCACTACTGGAGTCTGATGGCACCACGCTAGACAGGCACAATCACATGGGAACAGCTGGATGGGTGTGTGTGTGTGTGTGTGTGTGTGTGTGTGTGTGTCTGTGTGTCTGTGTGTGTCTGTGTGTGTCTCTGTCAATATAATCTGTGAGTGTGTCACACTGTTAGATCACTAGACAGATACTGTCTGCTTTTCCCAATCCTGTGTGGACAGCTTACCACACCAGCAGTCTCTTCTCAAGTGTGTGTGTGTGTGTGTGTGTGTGTGTGTGTGTGTGTGTGTGTGTGTGTGTGTGTGTGTGTGTGTGTGCACGTGTGTGGGTAATTGTGTCTGCACACATGCCTGCTGGTGGTCATGTGCACCACTGCCAAAGCCAGAGACATGGAGTAGAGATGGACAGGAGTGGAGAGAAGTCAGGAGCCCTCCCCTCATCACCTCCCCTCTCTCCCCAAGGATCCACTCCTCCTCAGCCCTCATCACCTCCTCTCTCCCCTCCCTAAGGCTGCCTGTCCTCTTCACCTCCTCTCAGCCCACATCACCTGCTTTTTCTGGCCTCCTAAGGCTGCACTCCCCATCAGGGAGTCGGTCCTCATCCCAATAAATAAGAAGGGACATGGCTGCATCACCTGCTTGGTTTCACTGTTAATGTGCATTTTAATCTGCCTTCCCCTGGGTGGGTGTGTGTGTGAGAGAGAGAGAGATAAAGAGAGAGAAAGAGAGAGAGAGAGAGCGAGAGAGAGAAAGAAAGAGAGAGAGAGAGAGAGAGAGAGGGGAAGGGTTGTTGCAAAGGGAACATTCTCCCCCATGCCCCCAGCAGCATGCAGCCTCCCCAGTGCTGGCCGTGCTGAGGAGCAGATAATGGCACGTGGAGGGCTAGGAGAAGAACGAGGGCTACAAAGGAAAGACGAGAAAAAGAAATAAAAGAGCGGGTTGGAAAATCAATTCACTCAGCCCTAATGGGCATAGACCTTTCAATACACACACACACACACACACAAGAGGAGAGGAGAGGAGGGGAGAGAGGAGTCACTTTAGGCTGTCTCGATCTCTCACACACACACACACACACACACACAGACACACTCTATTGCACATTGATGTTCACAAACACTCATGCACGCACACACTCTCGCACACACTCTCACACACACACACACACACAAGTACACACATTTCTTTGTTCTTTTGATCAGTGAAGATGGTAGCTTTTCCTTTTGTGTGAGGCTCTGTTCCCTTGCTCCAGTCATTAGGGTAATGAACTTTTCACATGCATACAGAGACAGAGAGAGAGAGAGAGACAGAGAGAGACAGAGAGAGAGAGAGAGAGACAGAGAGAGACAGAGAGAGAGAGAGACACTAGACGGAGTAGAGGCCAGCACACAGGTTAGGAACAGAGCATTAGTGAGAACCAGACTACTATAGACCATTTCAGGTTCTAGTTCCATAGCTGGTCCCCCAGAACTTCCTGTTTAACATTCTACATGTTATGTTAATGTAACAGGAAGTAGTTGGGGACCAAGATAGAATGTTTAAGCATTGTTTTGTCTGGCTATGGAATTAGAACCTGAAATGGTCTATAGATGACACTAGTAGCACACAGCCTGTGCCAGTAGCTAGTGTGTAAGCCTCATTCTCCAGCCCTCTGCAGCAGGGCCTCCCGCTATCGCTACCGCTACTGCTACTGCTACTGCTACCACTACCGCTACCGCTACTGCTACTGCTACTGCTACTGCTACCACTACCGCTACTGCTACTGCTACTGCTACTGCTACCGCTACTGCTACTTCTACTGCTACCACTACTGCTACTGCTACCGCTACAGCTACTTCTACTGCTACCACTACCGCTACCGCTACCGCTACTGCTACTGCTACCGCTACCGCTACTTCTACTGCTACCACTACCGCTACCGCCGCTACTGCTACTGCTACTGCTACTGCTACCTCTACTGCTACCACTACCGCTACCGCTACCGCTACTGCTACTGCTACTGCTACTACTACTGCTACTACTACTACTTCTACTGCTACTACTACCACTACTGCTACTAGCCAGCCAGCCGCCATGGCTAACCCCCTACTACTGACACACAGCACACACACTCCACCCTAGCCATTCCAGCACGCTGTGTTTACACAAAGACAAATTGCAGAATAATTTGACTTTGGAAACTACACCTCCCACCCCTCCACACACACACACACACACACACACACTCCACCCGTGTCCTGTCCTCTAGAGAGCTGTGCTGGGAGGCAGCCGAGGGAGCTGGGACAGGAAGGCTCAGAGGAAGAGTGGCACGATCGGGGCACGGGCGCGGAAGGTGCTCGCCGTGGCGCAGAGATAAGACAAACAACGCTGCGCTCCCATTGGCTCACGACAGGCCTGGGTTTGGCGAGGAGGGGGGGGGGGGGGCGTGGCTGGCAGGCGAGGGGTCCACTGTGCATCGCGTGCCGAGGAACGTCTAGGGAAAACTAAAGAGAGACAGAGAGAGAGACGTGCAACGGTACACTTACACACCAAGCCTGACACACACACACACACACACACAGTGCTACTCCTATTGTCAATGCTGCCTCCACCCAGCAGGGTCCTGTCACCCCACACAGCCTTTTTCCCGCCTGATGGAGGGGAGGGGAGGGGAGAGGGGGAGGAGGAGGAGGGGTGTTGGAGGGGGGGGATTATTGCCCCAAATGTGACATGAGACAGTGGGAGAGGCACCCTTCACACACACACACCCTCACACCCCCCAAATCTGCCCCAAACAACCCCATTAACCCCTGCTCAGCACAGCAGCAGAAACGTCTTCTTTCTTTCTTTGCTTCTTTCTATCCCTCTCTCTCTCTGTCATTCTCTCTCTCTCTCTCTCTCTCGCTCCAGATGTTCTGCTTTTGTCTCACAGCTTCTCCTTGGCAACAATACTTACAGATATCATTTCACCAAGGATCAGAAACTCTATGCTGTACTGTAGCATTAGCACGTACAGTGCTAGCATACAATAATCTCTCTGGCAGACCCGTGCCTTTAATCTGGACAATCTGGTGTTTACATACTGCATGCATCATCCTCCACTTCCTGGTGACGGGACACGGGGCAGCATAAAAGCAGCTCCAGGGCTGCTAGCGTTTGGGTCCCCAGCAGGGGCTGCTGGCCTGTCTGACCCCTCAATCCCCAGCCCAGTCGCCCAGTCGCCCCAGTCTCTCAGTCGTCTGGACCGCTGTGTGTGTGTGTGTGTGTGTGTGTGTGTGTGCGTGCGTGTGTGTCCCAGCATCTCCTCCACCCCAGGGTCCAGTGCCCAACAGGAGCCCCCTTTACTGTCACGCGTGCTGCACGTCTCGCAGTCTCGACCGCACTGCGTGCTCCAACCGAACCCCGCTGGTTCAGATTGGTTCAAAAAGGTCGTAATAGATCCACTAAAATGCACAATCAGGCAGCCAACTGGAGGCGTTTCCACAGAAGGGGGATGAGTAGTAATATAAATATTAGATCTTTTTGCTCAGCTCTCGTGCTGCTGCTTGTGCTCCTGTGGTCGTATGGTTTGGACACCCTTCAGCTTTCAGTCTCCAGTGAGACGAGCGTGTCTGGTCTCCTCTCCTCTCCTCTCCGCTCAGCTCCTCACACAGCTGGGTGCGTCTGTCCTGTGTCTGTCCTGTGTCTGTCCTGTGTCTGTCCTGCGTCTGTCCTGCTCTCTGACTGCCACTGGCATCGCCGACATCTGACCTTTTTTAATGTACGGCACAATCTCTTCTACTTTGAGCCAACATTTTTTTGTATAAGTTCAGATTTAATGAGAGATAAATATTAAATACTAAATATTAACGTCACATTCTCAGTAATAACTTACACTTTGTAAATAATTATAGAAAATACTGTTACTAAATTACTACCATTGCTCAATAAATTACGCAAATTTTCTCTTGTTGCATAAATGTGAAGTATTAACGCTCCTGATTGTTAACACACAAAAGGAACCATTAATGTGGTCATTATTAGATAAATTATGGCATTAATGTGTTTCGCCATTAAACAATGTCATTATTAGCTCCATAATTAACTATTTCAGCTCATTAAGGCCAGCAATTGTGGCTAAAGACAATTTCTAACTGAGAAAAATGAGACTACCACAAACTATAAAACTAAAATTCAAATGTATGTTTAAATCCTTTAAAAAATGAAGAACTGAGCTGGTAACCAAAGAATTGCTTAGAAATAATTTGTTTTACCAATTTAACTGTGTGTGTGTGTGTGTGTGTGTGTGTGTGAGAGAGAGAGAGAGAGAGAGAGAGAGCGAGAGAGAGAGAGAGAGTGGGATATCTCTCCACTGCTGCTCTAGCGGGACAGAGCACAGGGCAGTCGTCCATAAGTGCCCGGGGTGATTGCATTTCAGGGCAAACCCCGACACCTGGAGCGGAGCCAGACACACGTCACCCTCTGGTCCAGCAGCAGCCTGTGCTGTACTGCACCTCAGCTCAGCATCCACAGCCCCCGCCATGACAACAAGGCCAACAACAACACACCCATTTAGACATGTAGGGACCCTTAAGCCTGTAATGATTACTCACACACACACACACACACACACACACACACACACACATTTCACATGTTGGGACCCCTAAGCCTGTAATGATTACTCCTTTTCAGTACGAGGGCAATTACACAGACAGAGGTATTTTCACTGATTTCTTATTTTAGTGTAGAATGTTATGACTTTGCAAATGAACTAAGAAATGTATATACAGTATACGGTATAAAAATATGTTATTATGTTTAGAATCCTAATTGCAGTCGCAACTTCATATTTAGCATTTTCCGTAAATGCGTAAATGCGCCAAATTTAATTTTGGCGGTTTTCTATGTTTGCATACTTTTCCATTTTTTTTTCCCAAGATCATTATTCCATAACTTGTACTTTACTCTGGAAAAAATAAACAAAGCATTAAAATTTTGACTTGCACATGACAAAACCATAATTCTAATGTCATTATCATCAATTCTCGTCTTATTATTATTTGTCGATTTTTACATTTTTCCTTCTTTATTATGGAATAGATGGGCCAAAGACGCTGTCAGTGTGATTATCAGGGCCTGCTAAGATGGCTGTGTGTGTGTGTGTGTGTGTGTGTGTTTATGTGCGCTTGTCTCTGAAGGCAACGGGACTTTTAAGTGCGCCCATAAATCATCTTTATTTCTTTCCTGGATGGATCAGAGCTAATGTTTCCATCAGAAGTCTTTATGGCTACATTGTGGGATCTCAGACATACAGTAAAAGGGGCGTAAAAACGAGTGCTCAGCTGGCCTGAGTGCTTTCATTTCCACTTCTCATAACATGAACTCTGTGGCACCTACAGTACGCAGATTTCGCTCGCCCCACCGATGGAAATTCGCTGCTGAAATCCAAAGTAAATGTTTTGGTGAGCAATAAACAAAGCTTATTCAAAAGGGTGCCACTTGGCTCCTGCGTCCAACCGCAGTCAGCTCGCCCGCTGACGCTACTAGCCCAGCGAGAGCCCCCAGGCCCTTGAAAAGGTAATGGTAAACCAGCAATCTAGTACCGAATGAAATGAAAAACTCAATGATCTCACAGTTGAGCCTCAAATGACTAGGCTTGGGCTAAAATAGGATTAACTTTGTGTGTGTGTGTGTGTGTGTGTGTGTTGCTGTGCGCACACTAATCTCAGACAAAAGGAGCATACTTGAAATACATGATTCTGGTGTAAGGGGTTTCATGTGAAGGATTTCAAACATTCCCACCAAGCTCTTTGTGAACATTGTCTAAGGTTCGCCCTCAACCTCTCATCCCTGTAACCAAATGCGCTCTGCCATTGTGCTGCAGAACAAAGCCAAGCTGGCCCATCGTTAGCATGCTATTTAGCAGGGCCCGGCCCAGCCGGCCCGGCCACGGCACCAGGGGGAGGGAGCGCTCCACCTGGGGCCGGCCCGATTGGGAGCTCCTGATAAGGGGGAAGTCCGGGGGAGGTGAGGGGAAAGTCCCAGACGGACGGACACCTCGGAGGGGAAGGGCCCAACAAAAGGGGACATGAGGCTACACATCTGCCTGAATAGCTGATGAATGAGGGGGAGATAAGAGAGGAGAGGCAGAGAATGGAAAACAGGATCACTTCTTTCTCTCTCTCTTTCTTTCTTTTTTTTCTCTCTGTCTTTCTTTCTTTCTTTCTTTCTGTTGGAGGGTAGAGT
>JASCQY010000293.1:17836447-17838947 GCA_030264315.1 Sardinella tawilis | reverse complement strand
ATTTTGGCCTTTGGGTCCTGGCATGTGCCTGCATGGTTAAACCCAGTGTGAAATGTGTTGGGGGGGGGGCAGCAGACAGACAGACAGACAGACAGACAGACAGTCGGGGAGAGCAAAACCAGAGGGGATCCCAGCAGAGCTGAAGCCATGTAGGCACAGCCGGTCAAAAAGCACCCTGCTCGAGCCCCTCCACTCCGTCCAGATCCGGACCAAAGTCCCACGCCTCCACGCTCCAACGCCACAACCACTGCTAGTCAGCTCTGACTGGACGGCTAAAGGATGTGGACGCTCTTCATCAGTCGGTGTTTGGAGTGTCCCAGCTGCAGGCATTTATATGGCCCTAGTATAAGAAAACATTTCTGCTCCCGCGTTTTTGATTAGCTTGTCATTTTTTTTTTCTCTCTCTCTCTCTCTCTCTCTCTTTTTTTCGATTTCTCCATTTAGATTTTTTTTTCACCTGGTGTGGCATTGGCCCAGTGTGAGGGCAGAGCCTGAGCAGAGCAGAGCACTGGTGGCCCGTCTGCCGCTCGTGTTATTGTTTAGGGGGATGACTCACAGCAGCGCATTGATTGGCTTTAATCAATGACAATTTGGAGTGGCTTTGGGAGGAAATCTGGAAAATGATCAAAATACAATCATAACATCAAAACAAATTAAAATCCCGCAAGGCTGATGTCAGTGAAAAAAAACAAATTTCAAGACGATTGCTTCCCACCGGCGTGGCTGCTGCTGCGACCATGATGACGGGCTCACTCCTTCAATGATGGAGCGCGGTTGCTATGTTGTTTTCCATCCCAGGGTGGAGACCCCACCCACCTAACCCCCCCAGCACCCCCCCACTCCCCCCAAAAGTGTGCGCGTGTGTTGGTTAAAGCGCGCCCTTGGCCCTGCCTGGCCTTAGACCAATTCACCTCGTCCATCTGGAGGCGTCCTCACTCCGGGAGGGGAAGGGGGAAGGGGGGGGGGGGCGTGCCTGTCGCTCTTAGCCAACCGTCACCCCGCGCTCCAGCCACAACACGGCGCCTTAAATCGAGCGCTAGGAACCCTGGGACCCTCCCAGCAGGACCCCCTAAAGCCCGCGACTTATTACAGAAAATTTAAAGGGGCAGTAATCCCTGATTAGCAGAAAGAGAGAAGCCCAGCTGGCACCCCTTCAGGGCCCGCTCTACTGAGCAGAGAGCACAGGAGCAGGCGAGAGATTAGGAACAGAGGAAGAGAGGGGGGGGGGGGGAGAGAGAGAGAGAGAGAGAGAGAGAGAGAGTCCTGAGCGCCTATGTCCACCGAGCAAACAAGCGGATTTGAGCATATACCCTGTGTGTCTCCTACACACACTTGGCTCTGCACCCCATCCGCCTGTGTGCCCCGCTTCCCTCTGAGCAACATTTCAAACCCTGACGGAGGGGAAAATCACACTTCCTACTGACCTACTAAAGGCAAACTCAACCCAAAGGAGAGAGAGAGCAAGAGAGAGAGAGGGGGGAAAAACAACACGCTGTGTGTGTGTGTGTGTGTGTGTGTGTGTGTGTGCATCTCATGAGAAAACAGAGTGAGCCGGCAGCGCCCCGGGCAGCATTCATCACCTGTATTTATCCAATGGACTTAAGGCACTTTGGGGCTCCCCCTAAGCCTTATTTATCTCATTAGGCTTTTAAAGGTGATTAATCGCAATGCCCAGCGAGAGGCTGCAGGTTTCTATGGGGAGGGGAGGGCAGGGCAGGAAGAGCTTTAGTGTCACAGCACAATGATCTGATGGCTCCTTAAGACTCCTCACTGACTCCTAGCTATTAGCTCATGAATGGAGGGGCTGATAGCAGCTTTCAAAGGGAGAAGGGGATCCTAACCCCCCCTCTCCCTTCCAACACACACACACACACACCATGCCCTGTCTTACGCGCCAAAAACGAGCTGAGGAAGTCAAGAACGCTTGAATCCAGGTTGAGTGGGAGACAATAGAGAGGGGATTTACTCCACTTGCTCAAAACTTCCAGCGTTAAAAGACAAAAAAAAAACAGCAGCACAGCAACAAATTAAATCCTGAGAAAAAAAATGTTTGATTTCATTTAGTTATAAACAATAAGAAAATAATCTCTTTTTTTCTGAGAGTGAATAGGGCTCTCTTTTATTTCTTGCCGAGATTGCTTTCGAATGAATTTCAAAGGGCTGCTTGTGTTTGCTTGGAGAGTCCCCGCACGCTGTAGATCTGCAGCGACTGCAGCCCAGTTGTCCTGGGCTCACTGGCATCTCCTTTCAATCCCCACCGCCTCGCTTTGCTTTTCCAAGGTTCACTGCGAAGCAAGGAGACGGACTAACAGAAAGCCGAGACCTTTACCAAACATGGTGCGCCGCCCGCCGTAAGACACGGCCAATGCCTCCTGGCCACAACCAGACTGGACTGCGCCGCTTCGAACCCCCAAGCCCAATTACAGGCACTTGGTGACGACACAGAAACAGGCCTCACACACAGCTATGGGGTTGGGGGGGGGGGGGGGGGGGGGTGAAA